>SZWC01001404.1:104783-134028 GCA_023375785.1 Penium margaritaceum | reverse complement strand
CCCCCCCCCCCCCCCACTCCTCCTCCTCCTCCTCCTCCTCCTCCTCCTCAACGCACGTGCAAGACGCCGTTCCCACCCTCACACAGGAAAGCCCACAAGCTCACCACATGCACTCCTCCGAAGCACAGGCGGTACAGCAGCCGCTGCACTACTTTGTCCTGTAGTGGACAGCCCGCCGCGGCGCCAACATGGCCATCCACCGCGACCGGCTCACTCCCTAAACTGCCGCCAGCACCAGCAGTTCCGCCAACACCACCAACACAAACACCGCCGCCGCCGCCGATGCCCGCTTTCTCCGTCGAAGGAACATCTTTGCCCCTGGAAGCGTCATCCACGCTGGCATGCGCACTCAGCGCCGCTGCATCCTGCCGCAGCGGCAGCAGCACCACCACCACCATGTCAACGTGCCTGCTTTCTCGTGCCCCTCCCCCTCCCCCCCCACCCTCGTCCCTTCCCACACGCTTCTCCACACGACGCGCCGCAACCCTCCACCGGCCCTGCCTGCCGCAGCCCACGGAGGAGAAGCAGGCCAACGGGACACAGAATGGGAGTGTTGCAGAAAGGTGAAGTCACGCTGACGACAAAGCAGGGTTCGCGAGGCTCGTCGAAGCAGCCGCGCCTCTCTCACAACACGGTGGAACGCACCCCCTCCACTCCGCGTTGAAACGGAAAAACACTGGGATAATATGGCAGACACTATTATGTCCTCATGCGATGCGTACAAGACATATACGAGTCCCTAAACTTCCGACGGGCATTTCTGTCATTACGCAGATATCTCACCACTTATCGAGACCCCGAATTTCACTCCAACGGTTGAGGTCAATTCAGCAACCTACCCTCACCCTCCGATGAACCTTTTTGCACTTTCTGACAACTCGGACCACTTTCAAGAATCATCAACAGAAGTGTCATGACCTTTCAGTAGACTTCTCAACACACCAAAACATATCTTGATTTATAAAGATGCATCTCGCACCTTCACTGTCGATCCTCAAAGCCCCCCGACTTCTCAGCGGAGCTTCTCGAATCCAACCACTCACGACGTGACTCCACACGCGCCGCTCAACAATTGACACAACGACCCCGACTATGTCTCATTGGTAACTCGACACTTTTATACATATGTGAGAAAGAGCGTAGAAGCTTCTTAGCAACACAACCGCTGACCGGGCGTCAGTGCCTGATCAGACAGTGACGACAGTCAGAGGCCGTACACGCAACGGCAAGGGTTTGGCTAGGAGACACAAGTCACAGTGTCAGAATGCTTCAATATGGCATATGCAGAGAGAAATGACAGATGACAGGTCCAAGGCATAAATACCTGCCGCGGCGCACAGCGGGTGTTGCACACGGCAGCCCAAGAGTTGTCCTAAAACCGCCCCAAAACCACTGTTTTGGCCGTAACTCTGCGCACACATGTCATAATGCTACGCCGTCTGAACCTAGACGTGCAGAATCAAAAGACGGACGCTACGACTGGTCACATGTATGCATCCATCGACAGACAATGAGCATACAATGCAAAAACATGCAAATAGGCCTCATGGCCAGTCTGCCCAAAGACGACTGCAAGATGTAGAAGACACAACATAGAGTCCTGGTGGCATCTGGGGCTCTGGTGCAGTGGTCGGCCAGCTCCAAGCTGGTAGCCCACCGCCTGTCGTCACGCCGGTGTCACCAGGGCCGCCCGCCTCAAGGATCTGCACGAGTATGGACACGGCCGAGTGGTCACAGTAAACTGTACAGGAACGGCACAAAGCACAACACTCCCCCATGACCCGATGGTAGGCATGTCCATACGCGTGCAACACTGGTACGAACACAATAGTGAGTGACACGAACAAATGAGACGCAGACGAACATCCCACACTCAACCACTCTCACGCACGGGGCGAAGCCCAACAGAATGAATGGCCACCAAGAACTTTCCGCGAGCAAGTGCCTTCGTCAAGAAGTCAGCACGCTGCGTGTCAGTACCAACCCACATGATGGAGATCACGCGTCGCTCCACCCGATCACAAACGAAGTGATGCTCAATCGAAATGTGCTTTGTGCGAGCATGAAAAACACCAGAGTTCTTCGCAATGACAAGAGCATTCTGGTTGTCGCAACGCAGCACAATGGCAGGTACTGACTGCCCAAGCTCAAGAAACAAGCACAACAGCCATACTGCCTCAGCAGCCCCTACGCCCAAAGCAACATACTCTGCCTCTGACGAGCTACGTGCAATGCAGCTCTGCTTCCCGCTTTGCCAAGACAAAGCGGTACCACCGAGCAGAAACACGTAGCCAGAACGACTGCGCCCATCAGGGCTGCAAGCCCAGTCACTGTCAGTGTAGCCGTCAAGGACCACCGAACACTGCCGACGAAAGCAGAGTCCGAGGTATGGCGTGGAGACCACGTACCGTACCACGCGTACAGCCGCGTGAAGGGCTCTCGCATGTGGAGCCTACGAGAACTGAGCGAGGAGGTTGACGGCGAACGCGATGTCAGGATGCGTGGTGGTGGCCAGGTACATCAGAGATCCGATGAGACGGAGGTACAAGGTCACGTCCACTGTCTCCCCCAACTATGTGGGATCATCCACCTTCAGGGCATCCTGCCCATCGGGTGTAAGAGGTGTGGAAGCGGATGGCACTGCACCAAGGAGATCGCTGAAGTGCTCCCCCACGACTCGTGCGTATCGAGCCTGATGAACCAACAGTGTCCGATGTCTGCGATCTCGCACGATCTCCATACCAAGAAACACCGATGCAAGACCGAGGTCCTTCATCCTGTAGGCAGTCTACAGGACAGTCTTGGCCTCCTTCATGGCCTCCAGGGACGGAGACGCAATCAGAAGGTCATCAACATAGACCAGGATGGCGGTGAACCGCTTGGGTGTCGGTAGGATGAAGAGCGAGGGATCTACCTCGCTGCACGTATCCTGAGCGAGTCAAGGTGCCAGTGATCTCCCGGTTCCAACACCGTGGAGACTGCTTGAGGCCGTACAAGGACTTGCGCAAGCGCCAGACCTTGTCACCGTCCTCAAAGCCTGGTGGCTGAGCCACGTAGATCTCCTCATCCAAAGAGCCATGGAGGNCGAGGGATCTACCTCGCTGCACGTATCCTGAGCGAGTCAAGGTGCCAGTGATCTCCCGGTTCCAACACCGTGGAGACTGCTTGAGGCCGTACAAGGACTTGCGCAAGCGCCAGACCTTGTCACCGTCCTCAAAGCCTGGTGGCTGAGCCACGTAGATCTCCTCATCCAAAGAGCCATGGAGGGACGCGTTGCTCACATCCATCTGGTGTGGTTCCCAGTCATGCTGAGCTACTACACCGAACAGAGCTCGAGCTGAGGTCATGCGGCCGACAGGGGCAAAGGTGTCCGTGTAATCAACTCCCTCAATCTGAGAGTACCCCTTGAAAACCAAGCGGGCCTTGTAGCGTTCCAATGAGCCATCCGGCTTCAACTTCTTGCGAAAGACCCACTTGACCTGAATCGCCTTTCTCCCAAGGGGAAGGTCGACCAGCTCATAGACTCTATGCTCTCGAGTAGCACGAAGCTCATCCTCGCAAGCAGCTCGCCAGGCATCAACATCCTGCGATGAGAAAGCCTCCCTCAATGTGCCCGGGTCAGGCGCCATAGACGGGGATCTCTGCGTGGCAAGTGCACACGCCTTAGTGTCAGGCCTGACGGCCACGAGATTAGCTGTTGCGTCACATCTGGAACTCGCGAGAGACCAGGTCGTGCCCTATGGGGCACGCTGGGTGTACCTCTGAAGGCTCAGTGCGGACACTCAGGGCTAAGGCCTTTGTGCCTGGATCACCGCTCGCAATGCTACGAGAGGAACGCCTGGGTCTGGGACCCGACGCTCGCTGAGCTCCGGAATCCAGTGATCGAAGGCGGCCACCGGGCTCACGGGAGTAACCGGAGGTCGAGGGGCGCACCTCAGGCTCAGGAACAGGTACGGCCACAAGGACAGGTACGACCACAGCTTGTGAGGGCTGAGACGAGGCAGCTGGAGAGGCTGTGCGAGGAGATGCGTGTATGGGGGACACAGAGCTGGGTGTCACAGCAGGCAAGGCTGGCCCAGACACGGACACAGGAGTGTCAGCCGACGTAGGGACAGGAGTGGACTGGACTGGGTCAGACGCCGGAACAGGGGTGCCAGTAGAAACAGGTGATGTTGCAGGAGGAGGCGTGAGAGCAACAGTACCTGTGTGGTGTGAAACAGGCTGAACAGGCGGGATCTGTGGACCAACGGCAACGATAGCCGGATCATCAAGTGCTGGAGACCGAAAGGGGACTCGAGCGGACACATCAGCCTGACGAGGAATGGTCGCTGGCAGAGAAGTCTCCCCCATCCGCCAAGGACCCTCACAGGAAGGGACATGAGTGGCAGAGAGGACTGTGATCGAAGTCAGATCACGGTATGTGAGTGACTCGAAGAACAGTGCGTCACGGGTCTCAATGACACGACGGCGAGTGGGGTCCCAAAAGTGCCAGGCCTTCGACCGCGGGGAGATGCTGATGAAGGCACACAAGCGACCCCGAGGGGAGACCTTGGATCCCTGCTGATCCTCGGTGTACCACACGGAGGCCAGGGAACCCCAGACGAGAGCGAGACGAAGATCAGCACGGTGGCCAAACCAGAGCTCGTACGGTGTAACATGATCCGGAAGCGGACCATGCGGGAGGCGGTTCCAGACCCAAGTCATGTAGGCAAAGCCCTCGAAGGCGAAGGAGTCCAAGAGACTGCACTCAGACCGCATGGCGCGAACCGCATCCTCCATGGTGCGGTTCCAGCGCTCAGATACACCGTTCTGCTATGGGGTAGCAGGAGCGGAGACCTGGTGAAAAATGCTGTGCTCAGCAAAGAAGGAGTCCATCTCACCGAGGAACTCGCTGCCGCGATCCGAGCGAAAAGTATGGAGCGTGTGGCGAGACTGACGCTCAGCCATCATGAGCCAAAACCGAACCGCAAGGACGGCGTCGCTCTTCTGACGCAGACTATAGACCTACCGCATCCGGGTGAAGTCATCAGTCAGCGTCAGAACACACCGGCCCCTCTCGGACAGGGACTCGACCGGGAGAGGACCGAGCAGGTCCGAGTGGACCAACTTGAGAGGCCTCAGTGCTCGGGAACGCAAATCAGGGTAAGAGCATCAGTGCATCTTCCCCTGAGCACAAAAAAGACAGTCGGTCTTGGGTGGCTTCTCAAAAGAAGCCACGTCAAGACTGAGAGCAGGCTGTGTCGGAATGAGCTTCGACACAGTGTCGAAGCCCACGTCACACAGACGACGGTGAAGCAACTGCTGGTGTTCCGGGGATAGAACACTAGTGACAAAAACATGACTAGAGGAGGAGGGAGAGCAAGAGGAGGAGGGCCGAGCAATGCGATACAAATCATCTATAACTGAAGCACGCAGGACAATACTACGGGTGTCAAGAGGAGTCACGGTCGCTGAATCAGCGGTATGCTCAACGGAGAGACCCATCAGAGTGAAGGCACGCATAGACAGCAGACTAAGCTCAAGATCAGGCACAAACAGCACGTCGAAGAGATATAGGGGGCCAGACGGACCATCAAAGCATACAACCCCAACTCCGTGGACCGACAAGGACTGACAAGAGCCTGTACAAACAGAACGGACAGTCGTGACAGGACCAAGTACCACAAAGTCACTACGACGACACGTCATGTGATGGGTGGCAACGGAATCGATGATCCAAGTGCCACCGGAGTCACGACTGGTGGACGTCAGTGTACAATGAGCAATGGAACACTCGGCATCAGAGGGACGCTGAGCCATCAGTGGGAAGGAACGACGTACATCACGAAGGTGAGACTCATGAATCCAGTCAGTGCAGTCAGGCCCATCAGCATCACATGCAGACTGTGCTCCCCCATACGTGTCATCACAAGTCATGAGGACGGACGAACAAGCAGTCTGTGACCCACTCGACGATGAAGACACACTCGCACCTCCCTGAAAGCGAAGATCCAGAAGATGACGAATCTCGGCGATGGTGCGGTCGCGTGGGTCTGGATCACTGCTGCTCGCTGGTGAGTACGCAGGAACAGCTGTAGTTGTGGTCGCCGCGCGTCCAGAGGAGTGTGCGGGCGACGTGCCGGACACGGTGCAAGAAGTATGGGCAGCCTTAAGCCCAAGAGTGATGCGCACCCAGTCAAGCGGCTGCTGGCACTCAGTGTAGCGATGGGCGCCTCCACAGTTATAGCAGTGCACGGAACGGCCACTGCTACCACTTGATGATGGCTGCTGCTGACCCGATCCCTGCCTCCTATTCTTCTTCTTCCCCTCGGCAGGTGCTGCAACGCCCTGCGTTTGCGTGGGTATAGACGGGGTCGAAGAGGAGGAGGAAGATGAGGTAGTGATGGAGGTGGATGAGGGTGACTGCAGGAGGGAAGATGGTGGTGATGCGATGATTGCTGTAGCGAGGGAAGTCTCCTGATGTGCTACTGCTGTCTCGCGGGCCGATGTCACCTGGAGGAAAAGCTGAAGCGCCCAAGGGAGCAGCTGCAAAGTGGTTGAGAAAGGCTCGAGGGCAGCGTCGGTGTACCGTGTCAAGATGTCGATGTACTCCAGGCGTACTCCGAGCATGATCGTCCAAAGCGCCCATAGCTGTGTGCCCCCTGTGGTCCCCAGACGCGTGTAGATACGCATGGCGCGTCGCCAGTAATCCGTCGCAGGCTCCGCTGGCCCCTGACGGAGCGAGTGGAAAGCACGAATGTGTACCACACGTGTGGCGTGCGTCTCTGTGGCCAGTAGGGACAACGCCAGATCCCAGGCTCCACGAGGATTGGCTCCGGTGCTTGTGCCAGCCTCGCCAAGGAAAGGGCGAAAGTCGACGACAGTCTCGCATGGCATGGCATAGAGAAGTCCGCGCATGGTCCAGGCTGCTGTCAGCGCCTGTGCTGGATCTGTTGACTGGTATGGGCTGTGGTAGTAAGTCCACACTCCCTCGGAAGTGGCCCACACCTGAAACAGGATCTCCCACCAGTCGAAGCCATCCTCGTTCATGTACCGTGGAGGTGGTGCCTCAATGTCCTTTGGCTGCGGCTCCGTGGGGAGAGCAACCGCAGGCTGAGGAGGACGAGAGGCGGGAAAAACTCTTGGGAGAGGGTGATCACCAGGGAAGTCAGGTGACGGTCGTATCGGGGACACGGGTTGAGGTTGGGTACCCGTCTGCAGTTGACGGAGGCGCTCCTGTAAAAGACGAATCTCTTCTCCTGGGAGTCATCATCAAAGCCTGGCATGAATGGCTCGTCATCAAGGAGGTCAGCAGGTGGTGGAGAAACCACAACAGGAGGTGAAGCACGCGGAGCACCTGTCACGGGCACCTGGGCCGAATGCTGGGTAGAGGCCGCAACGCCGGCAGCTCCCTCAGAAATCCGCGAAGGAGCCGTGGACTGAGCACACAAAAGCTCACTCAACGTGCGGATTGCGTCCGTCTGCTCTCGCTATAGACGACGTAGCTCATCCTCCTCGCTGCGCAGGTTCGCAATGGCCTGCAAGCAAGGGCTCAATACCCCTGAAGAAGAGGGGGAGGGATCACCTGGCCCCTTGTCCTTGTCGTCGGGCAAACTCATGATGCCGCTCACTATGAGACGACAAGTCAACTTTGTCGGATTTCAAAACCGTGTGCGTTGCTCGAGGAGTTGAAACGCTGGCAACGTTTGACTTTCCGGGTGAAAATTTGGCTAAGTGTAATGCTGACGTCAGCAAGTGGTTTCTGACATCAGCACGATCTGATGACATCAGTAATCAACAATGCTGACGTCAGCTTGTCCCCTCCTTCCTTTTTTTGTGTGTGTGTTTCGGTTCTGCGCGAGTGTGGAGCCGCTTCGCGGTGGCGCGCGGCAGCTCCGCGGAAGCTGCGCAGTAGCTTCCGCCCAGATGCTGCTACAGCTATGCTGTCAGCTGCAGCAGCAGCTGCGTAGCTGCGTGTGCAGTGGTGGCAGCAGCGGGTGCGCTGCTGCTACTGCTACGCGCTGCGGCTACTGCTACGTGCTGCAGTTGCTGCTGGCTGCTGCCGCCGTGCGCTGTTGCTACTGCCACTGCTGCGCTGCTGCTGCTGCTATTGCTGCTGCTGCTCTGCTGTGGCCGCCGCGACTGCCGCTGCTGCTGCTGTGCTGCTGTTGCCACTGCCGCTGCTGCGCTGCTGCTGCCGATGCTGCTACTACGCTGCCCCTGCTGCCGCTGCTACCACGCTGCTGTTGCGGTTGCTGCTGTTGCCGTCGCCTCTGCTGCTGCTTCTTTGCTGCTGCAACTGTGGGAGAGCGGCTGCCCGCACTACAGCCGCCACGCACCTCTGTGTGGCGGTACACGCCGCTGCTGCTACCTCTGCAGCTGCAATCTCACGTGGTGGATGGAGTGCGTTGACGGCGACCGGCCGTCTCCAACAGACCCCAGGAACACTGCTACAGCGGTGACTCTCATTGCTGCTGCTCTGATGCGTCTCTGTTGCCCAGCTTAGTGAGAACTATCTCACTGCTCTGATACCATGAGAAAGTGCGTAGAAGCTTCCTAGCAACACAGCCGCTGACCGGACGTCAGTGCGTGATCAGATGGTGACGACAGTCACAGGTCGTACACGCAACGGCAAGGGTTTGGCTAGGAGACACAAGGCACAGTGTCAGAATGCTTTAATATAGCATATGCAGAGAGAAATGACAAATGACAGGTCCAAGGCATGAATACCTACCGCGGCGCACGGCGGGTGTCGTATGCGGCAGTCCAAGAGCTGTCCTAGAACCGGCCCAAAACCACTGTTTTGGCCGTAACTCTGCGCACACATGTCAGAATGCTACGCCGTCTGAACCTAGGCGTGTAGAATCAAGAGACGGACGCTACGACTTGTCACATGCATGCATCCATTGACAGACAGTGAGCATACAATGCAAAAACATGCAAATAGGCCTCCTGGCCAGTCTGCCGAAAGACGACTGCAAGATGTAGAAGACACAACAGAGAGTCCCGGTGGCATCTGGGGCTCTGGTGCAGTGGTCGGCCAGCTCTAAGCTGGTAGCCCGTCGCCTGTCGTCGCGCCGGTGTCACCAGGGCCGCGCGCCTCAGGGATGTGCATGAGTATGGACACGGCCGAGTGGTCACAGTGAACTGTACAGGAACGACACAAAGCACAACAATATGTTCGATCACTTTGACCCTTGTCATCGAAGTACACTTACCATTAATTATAAATTGTCCAAGTGTCCCAAATTCTTAATCGTGTTCTGCCTCGCAACTTCTACCTATTCACCATCTACGCTCCGTTCGCCACGCTTGGTATCAGAGCGCAGCGGTGCTGGAGAGGTCTCCGACTACTTTACCCATCCGGAGGACTACCTTGCACAAGCCTTCAGCGCATCTCGCACGCCAAGACTTCGCAAACGTCACGACTACAATATGAAGCAAGCAAGCCCATCCGACGACCAGCAACGGGTCTTCGGCGACGACTTTGGCAATGGAGGAGCAGAATGTGCATATGCACGCGAACCCTGAAGCGACACCAAATTCTGGCGTGACAGGCTATGCGGCAGTTGGATCAACCCCTACTATAATGAGGTGCCCCCTGTTTTTCTGGCCTACGCGGGGTCTCGCCTGGGTTTCGGCGGTACTCAGGAAATTTTTCCGTTTTTCGGATGTTCTGGGCGGAATTCCGCGGAGAGGTCCGGCTCGACCCCGACGGCTCGCGGATGTGGGGATGCAAGGACGCGAGGACGCACGGTGCGAGCGAGCAAGTGTGAGCTCCATACACCAAGGGCGTGTTTTGTTCGCACCTTCGCGTGGCATTCCGAAAACTTCATGCGAGGGTGGCTTCTCCTCCTCTCGGCGAGTAGTGTACCGGTTATGCTACCCGCCAAGTGACTGCCTCGGCGGCGGCCCTTCGACACCGGATGCGGTCAACCGCGACAATGGTACTTCCGGTGGCGTGCACAACAACACAATCGCACTCACTGTCGGGAAGCATATGCGGTGACGTGCGAAGCATGAAGCGGCTCGCCGAGAGAGAAAACAGACCGTTGATCTCGACGATTGACGGCCAAGCATTTCTTGCAGTAGGCATTAGGTGCAAGTAGAGCACCAGGTTCAGGTGCAAGCAGAGCACTGGGTGCAAGACCAAGTAGCTTGCTACAACAAGCTAGGGAAGTAGTAGACCAGGTGCAAGAGAGGCCGGCCAAACAGTGTAAACACCTTGTACTGAGTTTAGTCTCATTAACCTGTATTTACCAGCTCTAGTTTCCAGACTTCTCCAAATCTATCTTTCCGCTATAACCGTGCTCTCCACACACTAAAGCTTAACCTCGAAAGAGCACACACTCTCACATCTGGTGTTAGAGCCAGAGCCACGCGTTGGGCGGAAGCGCTACCGGAGCTCGCCAAACTTCAAGGAGCAAAGGTACGGACTACACCGGACAACGTCGAGGCTGATTGAGAGGGAGATTGCTGGACCAGATTTCAAAGCCAACGCACAAGCCAGCCTTTGGAAAGTTTTTTATGTTTCCTGAGCATCCACACGGCCTACGTGCGCGCGTAGGAGACGACGGGTGACTCCTACGCACTTCGAAGATGTCAGATTCTCATTTCGGACTGCCAAGTTGCTGCCGAAATGTTTTTTTATTGCTGCCAAAACGATGCCAATTTTTTTCGAAGGATCTCTAGTGGCTAAAAATCATCAAGAGCCATGGAGCAGGCCCTGCAGCAAATCATAGAGCAGCTGGGAGCCCTCAAGCTTGAGAACGAGCGGCTCAATCGGCAGATGGCTGACCTACGGGATGGGACTGACGGTGGACGGGTGGGCCCTGTGAAGGAGTCCGCCAAGACCAAAGCCAAAGGCTCCGGAACCGTTCAATCCCTCTGTCAAGGGTACGAGCGTGTGGACCTGGTTGTTCTCAATGAACAGCTACTTTGGCTCTCTGGGTCACCCTCCAGAGGACGATGCTGTACGTGTGTCATTCGTGGTGACACTACTACGTGGAGCAGCATTCGAGTGGTGGAGGCAGCTGAATATGCTGACCACTCAAGGTGGAGGTGAGAACGCAGCTGTGCAACATGCCGTGTGGTGGCAGCCAGGTTCAGGGCATGCTGAAGCTCGCGTGTCGACGACATGGGAGCAGTTCAGGCAAGCCATTAAGGATTGATTTGATCTCGTGAATGCCTCCATGGTCGCACGCAACAAGCTTAAGAAGCTGAAGCAAATCGGCTCGGTGCAGGATTAGACACAACGTTTTTTGGCATTGTGCTCAGAGATGGATGACATGAGCGAGTCACAGATGGCATACAAGTACCATGACGGCTTGAAGGCGGAAATTTAGCGCACGTTGGCTCTCAGTGGAATCACGGAGTTCTAGGTGATGGCGGCTAGTGCTGATTGTGTCGACGCGCTATGCTACCATCGGGGTTCCGTGAGAAGCAAGAGAATAATCAGCGTCGAGCGCAGCACCAAAAAACCAACCCCATGGAGATCAACGCAGTGCAAGGAGGCTAGCAGCAGAGCAAGCCGCGTGGTGGGAACTATTGGATATGCGGGAAGCCTGGGCACCACAAGAAGGACTGCAAGAAGAAGCAGCAGGGAAACGGCAACCAGCACTGAGTGGCGGACAGCCAACTGCTAGAGAAGCTTTGTCCGCATCAGTAAACACCAGCCCCAGAAGTCCTTTGACAACTAGGGAGCTGCCGAGTGTATTGCTACGGAGCGAAGGAAGCGGGAGCGTTTCGGGGATCCTCCTGAAAGCCAAAATATTATCGGCTCGTTCTCCGGACGGCGAGGGGCGCTAGACTAGCCGACATATTAAAGCATTGCTGGATTGCAACGCGTTGCACTCATTCTTCAGTGACGAGCTTGCAAAAAGGTTGGGGCTTGTACGAATACCTGGGAAGCCAACTACTGCCAAGTTGGTGTAAGGGAAGCTGGAGTGCGCACTGCCTCTGAAGCCTCTAAAGGCTCGTTTGGGCAAGCTGTCGTGCGAGGTGAACTTTTGCACATGCCCGATGATTGCCTACGATGCCATTTTGGGATGTGACTGGCTGCACCCATGGAATCCTGCTGTGCATTGGTTGCGCAGCCAAGTAAAAGTGAAGAAATGTAGAGAGCAAATCATTTTGCCATTGTGGGAAGAGGGAAAGCACTCCAAGGCAGGCAACGTGTCGCAGTTGAGTTACGTGTTGTTGAAGCGCTTTCAACGCAAGGGGGACCAAGTATACCTTGTCTGGATGCGGCAATAGGCAGTAGGTGAAAAGGTGGAAGTGTTGGCAGCGGAGGCAGAGCAACAAGAGGGAGAGCAACAAAAAAGAACCACCAGCACAGCTGTCGATAGGCGTCAAGGGAGTGTTGGACATCTACAATGACGTGTTTCCTTCTGAGCTGCGAAAGGGTTTACCACCGAAGCGGGACATTAACAAAAAAATTGATTTGGTTCCAGGATCAAATCCAACCTTGCAGGCTGCTTATCGCATGAGCAATAATGAGCTGGGTGAGTTGAAGAAGCAGTTGGAGGAGCTGATGGAGCAAGGGTTCATTAGACCATCAATGTCACCCTACGCTGCACCGGTCCTCTTTGTGAAGAAGAAGACAGGGGCGCTGCAGATGTGCGTGGACTATCTCGCACTGAGCAACGCAACAATCAAGAAACGATACCCACTACCAAGGGTCGAGGAGCTTTTTGGCTAGCTGAGGGGAGCGCAGTTCTTCAACAAGATTGATTTACGCTTGGGATACCATCAGATCCGGATTGCGGAGCACGATGCGGAGAAGACGGTGTTTAGGACGCGGTACGGCCATTTCGAGCACCTCGTGATGCCGTTTGGGTTTACCAAAGCTCTTGCAACGTTCATGAGCCTCATGAACAGGGTCTTCCACCCTCACTTGGACCAGTTCATGGTGGTGTTCCTGGACGACATCCTAATCTACTCCCAAACTCTGGAAGAGCATCAGCAACACCTTCCGCAGGTGCTGGACATTCTTCGGAAGGATAAGATGTTTCCGAAGCTCTCCAAGTGTGAGTTCAAGGAGCAAGAGGTGGAGTTCCTTGGGTACATCGTGAGGCGCAAGGGTCTTTGCATGGACCCAAAGAAGGTGGAAGCAGTGAATCAGTGGCCGACACCAAAGTGCATGCATGGCATCCAGGTCTTCCTGGGGTTTGTCAACTACTACCGGGAATTCATCCGGGGGTACACAGAGAAGGGTGCGCAGCTGACTCAGCTGTTGAGGAAGGATCACCAGTGGGAATGGGGAAATCTAAAGCAGAAGAGCATCGAGGAGCTAAAGGCTGCAAAGTGTAATGCTCCGGTCCGGGTGTATCCGGATTCATCCAAGGAGTACGTCATTACAACGGACCCAAGCGACTATGTCATTGGGGCGGTGCTAATGCAGGATCACGGAAAGGGGCCGCAGCCGATTGCGTATGCATCTCACAAATTGCGAGGGGCGGAGCTGAACTGCACAATCCATGAAAAAGAGATGCTAGCGGTGATCCATGCGTTCAAGCACTGGAGGTGCTACCTCGAGTCGCGACGCTGCGTGGTCTTCACGAACCATTATGCCCTGAAGTACCTGAAGATGCAACTGAACCTCAGTCGCCGACAAACTCGCTGGATGGAGCTTCTTGAGGTGAGTTTTGACTACGAGATCCAGTAGAAGCCTGGAAAGGTGAACCCGGCAGATCCTTGGTCAAGAAGGTTGGACTTGAGCTTCAATGTCATCTCAATGCTGATGGGATCTCCAGTCATGCATAGCCTGTTCAAGCACCACTATGGCGTGGACAGTGAGTTTACGGGTGGTGCGCTGAAAAACGCCACATGGATGGAGTGTATTGGTGAAGGGGACAGGAGTGGAGGATTGTCGTGCCGGACTCTGTGCCATTAAAGCAGTTGTTGTTGGAGGAGGTGCATGACACCCACTACTCGGGTCACTTCAGCTTCGACAAGACGCTCAAAGCCTTGGCACGCCAATACTAGTGGTCATCAATGGCAACTGATTGCAAGAGGTTTATGAGTAGCTGTAATGTGTGCCAACACATCAATGCACGGAGGACCAAGCCACCTAGGAAGCTGCAATCATTGCCTGTACCTGAGAGGCCATGGACAAACATCTCGCTTGACTTCATCGGCGGGTTGCCTGTGACGCAGCAAGGCAACAACACGGTGTTGGTGGTGGTGCGACGGTTTTCCAAGATGGCACATTTCATCGCAAGTCCTAAGAGCATCATAGCTGCCAAGACAACTCAACTTCTCCTCAAGCTGCATGGATTGCAGCAGTCGGTGGTCTCAAATCATGATCCACGCTTAATTTCGTGATTCTGGAGCGTTCTCATGTGGAAGCTTGGCACGCGGGTGCAGCTGACCACGGCATACCACCCACAGAGCGATGGGCAGACAAAGCACACAAACCAGTCATTGGAGCAGTTGCTGCAGAGCATGGTCCCACCGGATGGAGAGGGTTGGGAGGAGAAGCTCGGAGTGGAAGAGTTTGCCTACAACCCAACGGTGTCAGCATCAACAGAAAAGTCACCGTTTGAGGTGGTTTATGGCCACGAGCTAGTGAGCCCAGCCAGCCTTGCTACAGCAACATCTCTTCCGGTTGCGCAGCAGATTGCTGAAGGATTTGCCACCACTTGGGACGTGGTGCGACAACGGTTGTTGAAGGCACAGGAGCAGCAGAAGCGTCAGGCTGATAAGCATCACTCTGCAGCAGTGTTCCAAGTGGGAGATCAAGTGATGCTGACCTCTGCTAACCTGCAGCTGACAGTAGTTGGGAGTCCTAAGCTGAAACCACAATGGGTGGATCTGTTTCGCATTCTTGAGAAGCGGTCGGCCGTTTCCTACAAGCTAGAGGTGCCAGCTCACTACACCATCCATCCAGTGTTCCACATCTCCCTACTTCGTGCCTATCGCAACCCCAACACCTTCTTCCAGGTTCGCAAAACAGATCTACCTCCTACTGTCCAGATTGAAGGAAGTGAAGAGTTTGAGGTGGAAAAGATTCTGGCAAACCGCTAGAGGGGAAGATGGCGTGAGTTTCAGGTACAGTGGAAGGGGTACCCGGCGGAGCACAACTCATGGGAGCCAGACGCCAACTTCCACGTTGGGGATACCAACACTGTTCTCCGGGAGTACCTCAGGCACGTCGAGACATCGCGCCTTCAACCGAGGGGGGTGAATGCAATAAGGTGCCCCCTATTTTTTTGGCCTACGCAGGGTCTCGCCTGGGTTTCGGAGGTACTCCGGACATTTTTCCGTTTTTCGGATATTCTGGGCGGAATTCCGCGGAGAGGTCTGGCTCGACCACCATGGCTCGCGAATGCGGGGATGCAAGGACGCGAGGACGCAAGGAGCGACCGAGCGAGTGTGAGCTCCACACGCCAAGGGTGTGTTTTGCTCGTACCTTCGCGTGGCGTTCAGAACACGCCACGCAAGGGTGGCTTCTCCTCCTCTCAGCGTACCGGTCACGCTACCTGTCGAGGGACTGCCTCGGCGGCGGCCCTCCCACACCGGATGCAGTCAACCGTGACAACGGTACTTTTGGTGGCGTGCACAACAACACAACCGCACTCACTGATGGGAAGCATAAGCGGTGACGTGCGACGCACGCAGCGGCTCGCCGAGAGAGAAGACAGACCGTCGATCTCGACAATTGATGGCCAAGCATTTCTTGCACTAGGCATTATGTGCAAGTAGAGCACCAGGTTCAGGTGAAAGTATAACACTGGGTGCAAGACCAAGTAGGTTGCTACAACAAGCTAAGGAAGCAGTAGACCAGGACCAAGACAGGCCGGCCAAACAGTGTAGATACCTTGTACTCAGTTCAGTCTCATTAACCTATATGTTCCATGTCTGGTTTGCAAACTTCTCCAAATCTCTCTTTCCGCTGGGACCGTGCTCTCCACACACTAAAGCTTAACCTCCAAAAAGTACACACTCTCACAACTACGGCTCCGACGACCAATCCGGTCGCGGATCCAACGGCGATGAACCAGCCGCCCATACCAACGGCCTCGACGACAACAACAGGAACGACATGTGGCACCGGACAATAGGTGCGGATCAACAAGGAATTGGTGAGTTGTATCTCCGTGCTTGAAGGGATCAACAACCACCTACTCCAACAACTGAACGCCGTGATGGAGGCTCTTTACATCGCAAGTGCACGAGAAGCGGTGCTCGTCGAGAGAAATACCAAACTCTCGAGCAAACCTAAGATTCGTCCAGCCCCTCTCGAACCATTCAATCTTGCAAAATGGAAGGGACCAACGGTTTGGGTGTGGTTGACGAGTCTCGAGGTGCACTTAACAACTGCTGAGGTCAACGACGATTAAAAGAAAACTGACCTCACGGCCGCGCCTTTGCGTGGCACGGCACTAAGTTGGTGGTCTGGTCTAAAGGCCATCCAACAGGAGCAGGATACCGGGAAGGCCTCATCAACGGCCAACGTTGCCTGTCTCATATCGCCGACTGCAGGTGTTCTACCTTTGGAGCAGATCAACCCACAATGGCAAGATGCACTGACGCCACCAACTGACAGGAACGAGCTCTCGCATGCGATGCTTGCACAATTTGGACAGCTGAACAAGAAGTCAGACATGCTCGGTACAAGCTCTAACATCTCCGTCAGTAGTTTATGGTAGTAGTGTACATGCAGACATTCTACTAGATCATCACTGGTGTTGACATGGCCCCTGACAAGCTCTGTTTTCACTACAACGGTGGCCTCAAACGAGACATTCGATGAGCAATTGCCATTTTTGGCATCCAAAACGAATTACCATAGATGATTTGCGGTATCAGAAAACACCGACAGCACTGACAGCAATGCTCGGATCCAGGAATCCTACGGTTGGCCACCTCAAAATCACAACTATTATGGGAATGGAAAAGGCAAGTCGGAGGACTCCTAGACTCCGATGGAAGTGGACGCCATCGACCAGAGAGAAAAGATCATTGCTACAATTGCGGAAACGGCGGGCACATTGCTTGCAGCTGCCGAAGGAAGCACCAAGCCAAAAAGGGGGGGGAAGTGGCAGAAGAATAAGTCAGAAAACGACAAGGGATACTTGTAAAAGGACCTGATCTGCGCTGAACGATTGCCCATCTGAACGGCCTACAAAGCCGCAAAGGGCTTCTGAGATCACAAAGTTCAATGAGGGGTACGAGGATAACCAACCGGCGATACTCATAAAGGTGTAACCTTGAGGATGGAATAGTCGCAGAACAGTACCGGCACTATTGGATGGAGGAGCTTCTCACAGTTTCGTAAGCAATGACATGGTTCTCAAGCTAGGTTTGCAGATCGAACCAGGGGTGTTTGAAGGAAAAGCCGTCGACGGGAGACTGCAAAAATGGAGACTCTGAGAACCTCTACGACTACAAGTGGGAGATCCACGGGATGTAATGGTCTCGATATCCTGTCCAATGAGTGATCACAAAATCATTCTCAGACAAGATTTCCTATACTCACACAATCTGCAGGTTGACAGGAACAACGGCGATGTCCATGTGAAAATCGACTGTGCCAAACAACAACTTCCACGTGTGGGACAGAAGACGACAGCGGAAGCAGCAGAGGTGGAAGCAGCAGAAGAAGCCGCGGTAGCCAAAAAGTGACAACATGTGCAGCCGACACCGCTCAACGTGGCCAAGTACTGCATACGACGAGGAGCTTGTGCGTTGCTTGTACATCTCAAGCCAATGGAGGAAACGGAAGTGCCAATAGCTGACTCATCAACCTCATCGGCCTCATTGGCATCAACAAAGTTTGCAATGGTACCCAAAGAGTTCACACCACTCATCCAAGAGTTTACAAACGTCTTCCTCGACAAACTCCCAAAACCCTACTACCTGAACAAGACATCGACCATCGCATTGAGCTGAAACTGGGCAGCCGACCCACGGTTCAAGGGACCTATCGGATGAGCAATAAAGAACTGACCGAGTTGAAAAAGCAACTCGACGAGATGCTCGGTCAAGGGTTCATCTGCCCATCCACGTCACCGTACGCCACACTCATACCGTTCGTGAAAAAGAAAATGGGCAAAATGCAGATGTGCGTGGAATACCGGGCATTGAACGACGCTGCCATGAAGAACCGATATCCTCTTCTCCAAACCGATGAACTTTTTGACTAATTCCGAGGGGCTCAAATTTTCACCAAATTCGACTTATGCAACCGTTATCACCGGATTTGTGTGACAGATGCCGACATCAAGAAGACGGCATTCCAATCTCGCTACAAGCATGTTTAGTTCCGAGTTATCGTTTGGACTTCCGAATACCCTGGCGACTTTCATGGCGGCAATGAACAACATTTTTTGCCCCTACCTTGATGATTATATCGTGGTGTACCTTGACGACATCCTTGTGTACAACCGCACCCTGGAGGAGCACAATGGACATCTTCGAAAAAGTTCTCGAAGTTTTACGAAGAGTTTTTTTTTGTGGAAAACTCTTGAAATGCGACTTTGGTCCGTGTTCGATCGAGTTTTTGGGTCAAGTCATCAATGGCGGGCGGATCACCATGGATCCAAAAAAAGTGGCAGCACTCGCTGATTGGCCAACGCCGACCAACATTCAAGACGTTCAAGTTTTCCTCGGCTTCTGTAATTGCTACCAGTGTTTCGTACAGGATTACACTCGAGAGTCAGAACCTCTCTCCGACCTCACTCAAAAAGAAAATGAGTGACAGTGGTGAGACTACAAACAAGAAGTTTTCACTGTTTTGCAAAACGCTCTGACCTCGGCGCCAGCCCTGCGATTATTTGATCCAACGGTCGACTACGTCATGGCTACGGACGCCTCATATCGAGCCATCGGTGCGGTTCTCCTACAAGACTATGGCAACAGAGAACAACCGGTCGCATACATGTCATGAAAACTATGTGGACCGGAACTCAACTACGTCGTAAATGAGAAGGAGATGCTGGTTGTTGTACATGCATTTAAGACATGGCGGTATTATCTGGAGTGCCGCCAATCCATCATACGCATCGACCACCATGCGGTGAAATGTTTGAAGATGCAGCCGAGCCTAAGTCGACGTCAAACACGATGGATGGAGTTCTTTGAATCCGGGTTTGACTGCGATATTGAATACCGGCCACGCAAAACCATCCCGGCAGACGCGGTCAGCCGCCGACCAGATCTGATGGTTGAAGCAGCAACACTACAGCTGCATCGAGATTCGTATCTCGAGTAGGTGTTCATACGAGGCTACAACCAGCACGGTGGATACGAGCAGGCAAAATTGTGGTACGATGCACGCTATTGGCGGCGATGATTCACTGGCCAGGTGGTCGTTCCACCGACCGATGACCTCCGCCGCATGCTGCTCAAGGAGTGCAATATCACAGGTCTAGATGGACATTTTGGAGAAAACAAGACGCTGAAGAAGCTGGTGAAACACTATTGATGGAACAAGATGCAATCTGATGTGACCAATTTTTGCATATCCTACGATACGTATTAGCGACAAAAATCCCATCGCACACGGCCACCCATACTTTTGCAACTCCTCCCCTTTCTGACACAATCGTGGACTAAATTCTCCATGGACTTCGTCACGACATGACCAGTCACACCTGAGGGATATGATGCAATCCTCGTGGTTGTCAACAGATTTTCCAAAATGTCTCACTTTATTCTAACTACGACCACCATCACCGCCAAAGGAATAGTACGGCTGTTTCTAAACAACATCATGCGGCTACACGGTGTACCAAGGACCATCACCAGTGATAGAGACGATCGATTTACCAACCGTTTTTGGCGTAAACTGATGACTCACTACGGCAGTCGGATCCAGCTCTCAACGGCGTTCCATCCTCAAACTGACGGCCAAACCGAGCGGGCCAACAAGACACTCGAACAACTTCTCCAAATGCTATGCGAACCTCATGGGACAGATTGGGCACAAAACCTTCCGACCGCCGAAATCGCATACAATTCGGTGATCTCCACCGCAACAGGTAAAAATCTGTTCGAAGTGGTGTATGACAAACTTCCTGCCACACCAGTAGGAATGCAGAGCAAGAGCAACATTCTCGCGGTTGACGTCCAACCCCGTGAATCCTCAACCATCTGGGATGAAACATGGTAGACAGTGACAAAGACATAGGCAGCGATGAAACGAGCATCTGACCTACATTGCAGCGACGATGTTTTTGTCACCGCCGACAAATTTCTTCTCATCTTGACAAACATCAAACTCCGTGGAGCCAACTGTACGAAGCTCCGATGGTTGGGACGGTTTGATATGGAGCGCATGCAAACCCCTGTGGTTGTGCGACTCCAACTCCCCGACACTATGCACCTTCATCCGGTGTTCAATATCAGCAGACTCAAGCACTACCGAGAACCGGGAGAGAACTTCACCAGCATGGATGTCCCTCCCCTCCCTCTTGTGCAAGTGGACGAGGACACTGAGTACGTCATCGAGGACATCCTCGGCCATCGACAACGTGGCAGAACAACAGAATATCTTGTCAAGTGGCATGGGTATGACGTCGGGCATAACAGATGGGAGCCCTACGACAATCTCCGGGACATCAATCACCTAATCGATGGCTCTTTACGTCGTCACCGAGCCACAACTGTACGAGCACCAGGACTTCGTGGCTAAAATGGGGGAGAAGTATTATGTGCCAGACGTACACCAGTCCCTAATCTTTTGAGTGGGAAGTGTTTTCATTACACAAATAGCCCACCTAGTGTCAAGATCCCAATTTTTCACTCCGATGGTCGAGGGCAATTGGGCCAACTTCCCTCGTCCTCTGGCGAGCCTTCTTACAGTTTTTGACAACTCCGAGCACTTTTGAGAATCATGAACAGAAGTGTCACAACCTTCCGGTTGACTTCTTGACGAATTGAGACATATCTCGAATACACAAAGATGCATCTCACATCTCCACCGTCGATCCTTGAAGCCCCCTGACTTCTTAGCGGAGCTTCTCGAATCCAACCACTCACGACGCGGTTCCACATGCGCCGCTCAATCATTGACCCAACGACCCCGATTATGTCTCATTTGTAGCTTGTCACTTATATAGAAATGTGCAATCATTTCGACACTTGTCATTGAAGTACAATTACCGCCTATGATAAGTTGGTCAAGTGTCCAAAATTCAGTAACTTTAATCTGCCTTGCAACTTCTACTTGTTCATCATCTACGCTCCGTTTGGCATAACAATGTGGCGTTTGAAGTGGATCAAATTTGGAGCATATCTACTTCCTGATCCATTGGAAGCTCAAACCTGATTGCAATGTTCGAAGTTATAAGCCGACCTGAATGGCTGGACGGTCATTTTGTCGCCCGGGCGATTCTGGTCGTCCATGTTTCTAAACTTCACAACTGCATGTTAATGATTTTCAGCGGCGCTCGAACGTAGACTTTGACCTTGAAGGTTCTATTCAGTTCTGCGTTTTACATGGTTCTGGTTGAAAAAAAATACCGCCGTGAAAGCTCGCCGTTAGGATGGCTTACGAGGTGAGACTTTTATGTCAGGTCGGAGCTTGGCGCTGACGCGATTTACCAGCAGAGCAACCTACGCTCATTGCGGACCGTCACATTTCTGCTAAATAGCTTCTATAAGCGGGTGCTTGCCATGCCCCGATGTCCGTATCGTTGCCGTCTATGTTCGTACCAGACAAGTTTGCCCAAAATACTATACCGCCATATACTTCACGCACCGCGCATGTATCCCGTCATTTTTTCTGGGTTTCCACCTAGCTACCATCGGTTTTTTAAGAGGGGGTTCATGTTGTCACTGTTATTGTGAGCGTAATGCCCGCGGTTCACAGGGATGAGGTACGGAGCATAAGACGATTTGAGAATTCAGAAAAAATGGATAATCTGAATCAAACAATAATTGTATCTCGATTTTAGCAAACGGACAGGAAGCTTTGCCCACTGGGCAAAACCCGCGGTAGTTGAGGGTCTCCGACCCTCAATTGGCGGGTTTTAGCAAATGGGATGAGGGTTGAGGGTCGGAGACCCTCAACCCTCAACTGGAGCCGACACCGACCAAGGTCGGTGTCGGCCCATTAGCGACTTCCACCACCTTTTCTGGAGCCATGGCGATCCGTCCGCCGCCAATGACGCGGCCCAGAAACACGATATAATGGCGTTCAAAGTCATATTTTGAGGGATATTCTTGAAAATTATCTTGCTTTGTCAAATCTCAAGAATTTTTTAGATATTCCCTTTATGCTCCTCTATGGTACAGCTGTACAGCAAGATGTAGTCGAGGCATACAACAACAAACTCCTTGAGGCACGGGTAAAAAATGTTGTTTATTACCGCCATGAATGTTACGGTAGAGTTTGTGAGTCCAAATGACATAACCGTGATTGCAAAGTGCATGTATCCGGTGCATAACACTGTCTCTTTGTGGTCCTTATTAGATATGCGCATCTGATGATAGCCGCTACATAGGGCTACTTGTGGTCGATGATTCACTACAGAGGGAACACTCAGGGCAGTTTGTCAGAAAAAGCCCTTCGAACTCCTCGACAAGTGGTGCAAACTCCTCTGGAACAGTTGTTAAACTTTTTGGATGTCGAGGCCGATGTGGTCGTCTCAGCTATTGTTATTTCTTCTACGTCCCCAAGTAGACAAGCCATGCTTGGACTGTGCACCATAGTTATCTTTTTGCTATGTCCAGAGATATTGGGAGCAGAGGAAGTTGCTAGAGCAACTTCCTATGCTGCTTCCAGCTCTGTTGATGCCCGTAATGGGCATGGAGGCGCAGGCACAGAGATCAAGCATGGAGGTACTGGCCTGGAAGGGCATGTGTGAAGGCCTAGGCGCGGATGTGCAGGCGCGAAGGAGCAGGCGCAAAGGCGCAGGCGCAGAGGCGTAGGCACGGAAGCACAGGTGCGTAGGTGCAGGCACAGAGGTGCTGGCGTAGAGGACCAGGCATAGAGGCATAGGCGGGGAGACGTCGGTGCGGAGGCACAGGCCCGTAGGCTCAAAGAAAGGCACAAGGGTCCAGGCACGGAAGTGTAAGCGTGGAGGCGCACATATAGAGATGCAGGTGTAGAGGTGCAAGCAAAGAGGCACAGGCATAGAGACGCAGGCTTGGAGGCGTAGTTGCGGAGGCGCAGGTGGGGAGGCATAGGGACAGAAGCATAGGCTCGAAGGTGCAGGCGCAGCGGCGGAGGCGCAAGGGCACAGGCTTTGAGGCAATGCCATGGAGGCAGAGGCACGGAGGCGCATGAGGTTAGGTGCAAGAGTGAAGGTACAGGCGCATGCACAAGAGTTAAGGTGCAGGCGCAGAGGCGTAGGTGCATGGGTGTAGGTGCATGAGCGCAGGTGCATGGGTGTAGGCCTGGAGGCGTAGGCGTAGAGGAACAAGCACAGAGGCATAGGCACAAAAGCAGGCACTAAAGTGTAGGAGTGGAGGCATAGGTACAGAAGCACAGGCGTAGAGGCGTATGCATAGAAGCGTAGGCTCTGAGGCACAGGCGCGGAGAGAAAGGCACGGAGGAGAAAGCAAAGAGGCGCAGGCATGGACACAGGGACACGGGCGAGGAGGGACATGCACAGAGGTGCAGGCGCAGAGGTGCAAGCAGGAGGACGCGGGTGCAGAGGCGTAGGCGCGTAGGAGCAGGCACAGGCGCAAGGGCCCACGCTTGGAAGCACAAGCACAGAGGAGTAGGCGCCGAGGCATAAGTGTAGAGGAGCAGAAATGGACCATAGGTGTGGAGGCCCAGGCGTGGAGGCGTAGGCGGGGAGGCACAACGCAAAAAACGCAGGCCTGGAGGCGCAGGTGCAGAGGCGTAGGCACGCAGTTCTAGGAGCAGAAGGGGAGGACACGTAGTTGAAGGCAATTTGACGTAGATGCAAAGGCGTAGGCGCAAAGGCATAGGCATGGAGGCAGATGCGCATTGTTGCAGGCACAGAGGTGTAGGCGCGGAGGCGCAAGTACAAAGGCGTAGGTGCAAATTCGTAGGCGCAAAGACGCAGGCGTGGATGCACATGCTCTTGTGTACAAGCATGGAGGCAGAGGCAATAAATTACATGGGAGGAGGCATAGGCGAGGAGGCACAGGTGCGGAGGCATAGGTGTGGAGGCGCAAGTACAAAGTCACACGCGCAGAGGGACAGGCGTAGAAGAAAAACTGTTGAGGCACAAATGCAGAGGCACTGGTGCTAAGGCGCAGGCGGGAGGTCGCAAGCACGAAAAGCAGGTGCAAAGGCGTAGGCATAGAGGCGCAAGCATGGAGGCAAAGTCGTGGAGGCGCAAGCACAGAGGCCTAATCACGGTGGCGAGGGCTCGGAGGTGCAGGCGTAGAGGCATTGGCATGGAGGTGCAGACGTAGAGGTGCATGCGAGGAGGCATAGGCATGGAGACGCAGGTGCGGAGGCGCAGGTGCGGAGGCGCACCTGCGGAGGCGCAGGCACGCTGGTGAAGGTGTGGAGGGGCATGTGTGGAGGCGAAGGTGCTTAGGCGCAGGCAAGAAGGTGCAGGCACTGAGGCACAGGAGCAAAGGAACAAGCATGGAGGTACAAGCATGGATGCGTAAGCACAGAGGCATGGGCGCAAGGGCGCTAGATAGGATTAGCACTCGCGGAGGCGCAGGTCTGGATGCACAAACACAGAGCCGCAGGCATGGAGGTGCAGGTCCAGAGGTGCATACATGGAGGCACAGGCGTAGAGGTGCAGGAGTGGGTGAACAGATGCGGAGGCATAGGCTTAGAGGCGCAGGCATGGAGGCGCAAGTATGAGCACAAGCACATAGGCAAAGGTGTGAGGCGCAGGTACGGAGGCACTTGTGAGGAGGCGCAGATATGGAGGCAGAGGCGTAGGGGTGGTGGTTACGTCCGGAGGTGTAGGCAAAGAGGCACAGGTGTAGAGGTACATGCGTGGAGGCGCATGGGTTCGGGTGCATGAGTACAAACGCATGGTTGTATGCCTGGAGGAAAAGGCATGGAGATGTGAATGCAGAAGTGCACACATAGAGGTGTAGGCGCTGAGGCATAGGTACGGAGGTGAACACAAGAAATCATAGGCATGGAGGAGCAGGTGCAGAAGCGTAGGCGTGGAGGCGCATGTGTGTAGGAGGAAGTGTGGAGGGAAAGGTGTGGAGGCATGCGTATGGAGGCGCAAGCGTAGAGGCGTAGGCATGGAGGCGCTGGTGGGCGGGCGCATGCACATAAGCGTAGACACTGAGGCACAGTGTAGACGCACATGCACAGAGGCATAGGCATGGAGGATCATGTGTAGAGGCACAGGCGCAAAGGCACAAGCGTGGAGGTGTAGGCGCTATGGTGCAGGCACAGAGACACCAGCAAAGAGAAGGAGGTGCAAAGGCACAGGCGCGGAGGTACAAGTGTGGAAACTAGGCACAGAGGCAAATTCATGGAGGCATTGGCGTAGAGGCATGCACGCAGAGGTGCAGACAGGGAGATGCAGACGTGGAGGTGCATGTGAGGAGCTGCAGGCGCAGAGGCATAGGCGGGGGAGCAGAGGCACAGAGGTGAAGGAACAAAGGGGCAGGTGCAGAGGCAAAGGTGCTGAGGCGTAGACACGGTTGCGCAGGCACGATGGAGAAGGAGCGGAGGCACATGCGTAAAGGCCCACGTACTGATGTGCAGGGGCCGAGGTGCAGGTGCAATGGCACAAGACGCACGTGTAAGGGTGCAGGAGAGGAGGGATACGTGTAGAGCTACAGGCATGGAAGCACAGTGTGGAGGCGCAGGTGCGGTGGCGTAGGCGTGGTGGTGCGAACGTGGAGGTGTAGGCACCTTGGCGCAAACAAGATGGCGCAAGTGCGGTGGTGTAGGTGCGGTGATGTATGTGTAGAGGCACAGGGTCGAAGGCATAGGCGTAAAGGCACAGGATCGAAGGTGCAGGTTTGGAGGTGCATGCGTACAGGAGTAGGCACGAAGGTGCAGGCATGGCGGTGAAAGTATGGAGGGGCATATGCGGAGGCGGAGTCGCTAAGGCGCAAGCGCGGAGGTGGGGCATGGAGGCAAAGGCCTGGAGGCACATGCACGTAGGTACAGGTGCGGAGGCGTAGGCACAGAGGAGAAGGTGTGGAGGCGTAGGTATGGAGGATCTGAGGAATAGGCGTAGAGGCACAGATGCAGAGGTACAGGCTCTGAGGCGCACGCACGGAGGCACAGGCCCATATGCGTAAGGGCATTGCATAGAGGTACAAGCACAAGGGTGCAGGCGTGGAGGTATAGGCGCGGAGGTGCAGGCACAGAATCACACACAAAGAGGCACATGCACGCCAACTTTGGCATTGAGGCGTAGGCACGGAGAAGTAGGAGCGAAAGCACAAGCGTGGAGGCGCATGCACGAAGGCGCAGGTATGGAGGCCCAGGCGTGGAGGTGCAGCCGCAGAGGTACAGGGTGGAGGCACAGACACAGAGACGCAGGCACCGAGGTACAAGAATGGAGGTGCAAGCAACGAGGTGTAGGCGCGGAGGTACAAGGTAGAGGGTAAAGCACGCTCTCGTAGGTACGGAGGTGTAGGCTCTGAGGTGCAAGAACAGAGGTGCATGCATGGAGGTGCAGGTATGAAGGCGCAGGTGTGAAGGTGTGCGCACGGAGATAAAGGCACAGGCACGGAGGCGCAAACATGAAGGCGCAGGCACAGGGGTGAAGGCCTAGAAGGACAAGCGTGCATGCGCAGGTGTTGAGGCACACATATGGAGGCGTAGACGCACAAGCGTAGATGCAGAGCCGCATGGCATGGAGGCATAGGTGAAGTGGTGAACGTGTGGAAGTGCAGGTGCGGAGGCATAGAAGTGCGGGCACAGATGTTGAGGCGTAGATGCAAAGGTGCATGCGAGGAGGCGCACGCGCAGAGGTGCAGGCAAGGAGTTGAAGACATGGAGGTGTAGGAGCACAAGCAAAGGTGTTGAGGTATAGGAGCGGAGGCGTAGAGGTGCAGGCACAAAGGTGCAGAAACGTAAGCGCAAGGGCGAAGGCACGGAGATGCAGACACAGAGGCACAAACGCTATTGCGCAGGTGCAAATGAATAGACGTGGAGGAGCAGGACAAGAGGCATATGCACGGAGGCGCATGCCCTGAGGCGTGGGCACATACGCGCAGGCAAAGAGGTGCAGGTGCAAAAGAGTAAGCGCATAGATGCAGGCTCGGTGGCAGAGGCGTTGAGCCACAGGTGCGAAGGCACAAGTGCAGAGGCACAGGTGCACAGGAGCAGGCACAAAAACTCATGCAAAGATGCACAAGAATATGGGCGTAGGCGCATAGGCATAGGCCTTGGACGGAGGTGCAAGGACACAAGCATGGAGGCACATGCGTGGAAGCGAAGGTGCGGAGACGCAAGCATAGAGGCACAAGCACATAGGCACAAGCGTTGATGCATAGGCATGGAATTGTTAGCTGCTGAGCTAACCACCTCTGGCAGAGAAGCCGCGAAACCGAAAAGCTCACAAAGGTTTTTAGGCCTTCTTCCTTTGTTGACATGTGTCATGCACCCCAAACTTAATCAGGCATACACTTCACCTTCAAGAGTACTAACGCCTTAGCATTACATCTCAAGAAGAGCTCAAGTCGTCAATACGCAAGAGAGCATCAAGCAAGGGTTGATTGATCAGCATGCAAGACAAGTCCTTTTATAGCTGTCTGTCCAGTCCTAGAACTCAAAAGCACATTCCTGGGAAGTGGCCTGAACCAGCCACGTCACCAATAGACTTGCACTGTGGGCTTGACACATAAGCATCCTAGTGTCAAGGTGAAAGACCAACCATGTAGCGTCCAAGAAGCTACGGACTTTCTTTCTTGGAAGCTTCCACAGCAAACAAGATATGCATGGGGCCAGGATCGACCTCATGACCTCTCACTTGGCCAAATCAACAAAATGGCCAAGGTAACCACTCACCCACATGGTGTACTCACAGGTCATATCTCACAAGAGACAGAGCANGTAGACCAAGTCTCGAGCGTAGTGGTAGCGGATCTCGATGTGCTTTGTGCGCCTGGACAGGACGGGGTTCTTTGACATGTCAATGGCGCTCATGTTGTCAATCTTGATGACCGTCGCCGTTGCCTGTGGTGCCTTCATCTCGGATAGCAAGCTTCGTAGCCACTGCATCTCTTTACACACCTCAGCCAAGGCGATGTACTCAGCTTCAGCTGTTGACAAAGAGACACATTCCTGCTTGCGACTTGCCCAACTGACTGCACCTCCATTCAACATACACACAAAGCCGGAGGTAGATTTTCTGTCATCGATATTCCCTCCCCAATCAGCATCAGTGTAGCACATGAGACGGAGTGATGCGGATCCAGCAATGCCTCCAAACTGGAGCCCTACGTGCCGCGTCCCCTGAAGGTAGCGCATGATGCGCTTCACGGCCTGCCAGTGAAGTGGACCGGGATTGGCCACAAACCGGCTCACCTTCCCAACAGCATGGGCTATATCTGGTCGGGTGGCGACCATGGCATACATCAGACTGCCCACTGCAGACTGATATGGGATGCCCAGCATGTCAGTTTTCTCCGATTCGTTGGATGGGGACATGGAGGTGGAGAGTTTGCACTCCGAGCTCATGGGTGTGCTGGCAGGTTTGCAATCTGCCATGTCGTATCGTTTGAGGATGGAGTCGATGTATTATATCTGGTTCAGGCTGATGGTACCTGCTGCTCTGTCGCGCTTGATTGCAATTCCAAGATAGAAGTCAAGAGGACCCATGTCCTTCATCTTGAATCTGCTACTCAGCTGCCCCTTGAGATCGTCTAGCAGCTGCGTTGAAGAGGAGCATAGAATCAGGTCATCAACGTACAAGGCGACCAACATAGTCCCTTTGTCACTCTCATGCACGTACATGCTAGGGTCATTGTCGCAGTGCATGAAGGACTCCTTGGCCATGAAGGTGTCCATCTCCTGGTACCAAAGTCTTGGCGCTTGTTTTAGCCCATAGAGTGCCTTCACCAATCTACACACCTTGCCCTGAGGAGCATCAACCCCCTCCGGAACCTCCATCAATACCTCCTTGTCAAGTTTGCCGTAAAGGAAGGCTGTCTTGACATCCATCTGGTGGACCTCCATGTTCTCGGCAGCAGCAATGGCGAGCATTGACCGGATGGAGGCAAACGTCACAACTGGGGCAAAGGTCTCATCGTACTCTGCGCCAGGCCGTTGGGAGAACCCCTTTGCTACCACCCGTGCCTTGTACTTGTCTATCTTGCCATCCTGTTTCCTTTTTACTTTCAGCACCCACTTGGACCCCACAACGTGAGCCCCGGCAGGTCTGTCCACCAGCACCCA
>SZWC01001404.1:20701-50182 GCA_023375785.1 Penium margaritaceum | reverse complement strand
GTTCAATACCCGCCGGCAACGGCACCAATCACGTCACTGCACTTGCACATATGGTACGCAGCGGGCCTTGCCGCTGCAGGCCCCCAATGGCCTTGATATTGGGAGGTGCTTGACAGACTTGCTGTCTCGGGGTTCCTAGCTACCCTAAGGCTGTGGACGTGGCAGCTCCGTTAATGCTGTAAGGGCCCAGCACCTTGGGGGTCTTCGGACCGTCAAAGCTGGGTGGGAGCAGCTCCCACGCAGCTGTGTGGCGCAGCGGCACTATCCGCTGCACCTTTACCTGTCCTTTTGTCGTTGCTGCTTTTGTTCCTGTTCCAAACTCCGCCCCCGCCGCTGCTGCCGCACCGCCTGCTGCCATTGCCGCCGCCGCTGCCGCTGCCACTGCCGTCGCAGCCACCGCTACTGCCGTCCCCGCAGCCGCTGCCGCTCCCGCATCTGCTGATGCCTTCGTCGTCTACATTCATGGGTCTAGTGCTGGCATTTCATGCTAGGCAAGCTCTGATGGTTGCACAAGGTCTTCTCGTGTCGGCAACATAATCTGGCTGATCATGCTCAGCTCCTAGCAAGAATCTTGCCTGTACAAGATATTTATTCATATTCAATCCATTTGTTGAAGGCAGTGTGCGTGTGTGTATTATTTATTGCACCCATTCTTGCTCCTTGCACAAGCGCTTGCATGGACTTTCTTGGGCTTTCTCCTGTTGCATGTGTTTGTTTGGGCCTGCTCTAGGGTTCCCGTTCCTATGGCTTTTTTTAGCTTGCTCTAGCTTGCTACAGCTAGCTCAGGTTTGCCTGGACTTGTTGGGAGCGCCTTCTGCTGGGAGGAGTTAGGGATTATTCGGATTGCAAAGCTGCAGGCGCAATGACACAGTCAGAACCAACATTGGGAGCATGGAAACAGCAACTATGGTGGAGGTGACCGCCGGCGACCTGACCGCTGAGGAGGGTTGGCGATGGAGCTGAGCACGTTGCCGATGGGAGGAGGCTCCAGCGAACTACGAATAGGCCTCAGCGTGTGTCGGCTCCACCGGACGACACTCCAACAGCGTCGAGTCTTGCCGTCAGTCATCTGCACGCCAATGTACACAAGCCGGGAGGACCCAACAGAGCACAATGAAAGGTGTGCAAAAACCAACACTCTTCCATTAATCACAAGCGTAGTGCACATGGGCGCGCAGAGACACAGTCAACAACCAGACTCCTCGAGGGCACGCAGAGACGCAGGCTGGGACAAAGAGAGTCACTCACAGACGCACGCCAACCGAACTCACAGCCTTCTTGAACGAGTCTCGCTTCAGTGTCTTGGACAAGAAGTCAGCCAGCTGCCGTGTTGTCTCAACCAACGCAATACTATTGATGCCGTCATGCAACAGTGAATGCACATAGTGATACTCAACGTTGATGTGCTTTGTGCATGTGTGATGCACGCCGTCATTGTCGGCGATGGCCATGACACTCTCATTGTCACAATGCAACGTGATGGATGTGATAGACTGAAGCAACTCGAATAACAATCACCGCAACCACACACTCTCACACGCGCCAGAGCCAAGGGCCACGTACTCAGCCTCAGCAGTGCTGCGTACAATGTACCCCTGCTTGCCACTATGCCAGGACACAGCCGTGCCGCTGATCAAAAAGAACTAGCCTGTGCGACTCTTGCCGCCTGGACTGTCGACCCAGTCATTGTCTTTGTAGCCCACCGCGACAACAGACGGTTGGCAGCACAATATGAGACATCGCCGAGGAGTCGAGACGACGTAGCGCAGTACGCAAATCGCAGCCTCAAACTGGAGGTAACGCGGCTCCTAAGAGAACTAGGCCAGGAGGTTGACGGCAAACGCAATTTCTGGGCGCGTAATCGTCGCCAGGAACATCAGTGACCCAAAAACTCACAGATAGATCATAGGTCATCTCAATTGGCTCCCCCACAACGGCGGGGTCAGCACTCTTTAGCTTCACCTGGCCATCAAGAGACATGGGTGAAGATGCGCTGGGCACGAGGGGCAGATCCTTGGCGAAGCGAGTGGACAGGGTTTGTACATAGGCAGCCTGGTGGACGTGCAAATTGCGCTGGGAGCGATCATGCTGGAGCTCCAGGAAGACTCGACTCCAGATCCTTCATCTGATAGGCGGTGTGCAGCAAGTCCTTGACACGCTAGATGGCACCCATGTCAGGCAACGCAATCAGGAGATCGTCAATGTATACCAGGATAGTGGCGAGGGTCTGGCCTCGCAGGCTGACGAACAGTGCGGGATCAACGGAGCTGCGCTGAAGGCCGCCGCGAAGGAGCATGCTGCTGATCTCCTGATTCCATCATTGAGGCGCCTGCTTCAAGCCATAGAGGGCAAGAAGCAGGCCCTCTACGGCAGCCTAGAGGGCCTGCTTCCTCTTCCGCCTCTTCCGCGCCTCTTTCGCAGCCGCCAAACTCTCAAAATGTCATCATCGAAGCCTGGAGGCTGCACTATGTAGAGCTCCTCACCCTCTAGTGAACCATCGAGGAAGGCGTTACTCACGTCCATCTGATGCAACTCCTACCCATGCTGGGCAACCAGGCTTAATCATGCCCTGCTTGTGGAGAACCGGCCAACTAGGGCAAAGATCTGGTCGTAATCGACCCCAGAGACGTGAGCAAAACCCCAGAGACGTGAGCAACCCCTTGGCTGTGAGGCGGGCCTTGTACTTGTCCAAGGAACCGTCGGGCTTCTATTTGCGTCGAAAGACCCACTTGGCACCAATAGCCTTCCGACCTGGAGGGAGGTCAACAAGGTCATACACGTGGTGCTACTGGATGGCAGCAAGCTCGTCAGTGTAAGCAGCATCCCAATGTGTGGCCTCAGGGGAGCTCGAGCCTCGCGTAGGGTAGCTGGGTCCTCCATACGTGCTATGGAGCGGACTGAGAGAGCGTGTGCATCTCGCGCTTTGGGTGGGATGCGTGCGAGTGCAGCCATGACAGCATGCCGGTGCTCGTGATGAAGCATGGCGTAGCCCAGTGCAAAGCCAGGATGAAGGTCTACAGTGATAGCCGAAGTGGTCAGGCCGAGGGCCTTAGTGCTAGGGTCGCCACTCACGACTGTAGGAGTGGAAGAGACAGCGATCATCGCTGTCGGTCCGAAGATCTCTCCAGCACAGCCGGTTTCTACCCCTGTCCCCTTGCACCCTACAAGTATCCATGATGTTGTTCCTGTGCGTACTCCTGTGACCATACCTGTGTCCGTCGGCACTCCTGCCTCGGTGCGTGGCCCTGCCTCACTTGCTCCTACTGTCACACCGAGCCTCGTGTCGCCCACACCCACATCTTCTCGCACGGCATCACCGGCTCCCATGCCTTAGCCCTCCCCAGCTGCGATTGTGCCCGTTACTGAGCCAGAGGTGCGCCCCTCGAGCCTGGGTTACTCCCTTGAGCCTGGCGGTTGTCTTCGACCATTGCACTCCGGAGCTCAGCAAGTGTCTGGTCCCGCCTAGTCGCTCCGCTCGTAGCATCGCGAGTGGTGATCCCGGCACAAAGGCCCTAGGCCTGAGTGTCCGCATGGAGCACACAGAGGTACATCCAGCGTGTCCCGTAGGGCACGATCTCGTCACTTGCAAGTTTCATATTGCTTGTGATGCAGCAACCGATCTTTTCGTCGTCAAACCTAGCACTGAGGCGTGCGCGGGATTTCACACAGAGCTCTCCCTCTATGGCGCCTGGCCCGGGCACACTGACAGAAGCTCTCTTGACAGAGGATGCTCATGCTTGGCGTGGTGCCTACGAGGATAAGCTTTGCATCATCTGAGAGCACAGAGTTTACAAGCTAATCGACCTTCCACCTGGGAGAAAGGCAATTCAGGTCAAGTGGGTGTTTCGCAAGAAAGTGAAGCCGGATAGCTCACTGGAACGCCACAAGGCTCGCTTGGTCGTCAAGGGCTACTCTCACATTGAGAGCATCGATTACACTAACACCTTTGCCCCTGTCGGCCGCATGACCTTAGCTCGTGCTCTGCTCGGTGTAGTGGCTCAGCATGACTGGAAATTACACCAGATGGATGTGAACAATGCGTTCCTCCATGGCTCTCTAAATCTCCTCTCTATGAGGAGATTTACGTGGCTCAGCCACCCGGCTTTGAGGACGGTGACAAGGTCTAGCGCTTGCGCAAGTCCTTGTACGGCCTCAAGCAGTCTCCTCCGTGTTGGAATCAGGAGATCACTGGCACCCTGACTTGTGGGGGATATGAATAGAGCAAGGCAGATCCCTCTCTCTTAATCCAATGGACACTTGAGCGATTCACTGCCATCCTGGTCTATGACGACCTTCTGATTGCGTCTTCTTCACTGGAGGCCGTGAAGGAGGCCAAGGCTGTCCTCCAGACTGCCTACAGGATGAAGGACCTTGGTCCTGCAGCGGCGTTCCTTGGCATGGAGATCGTGCGAGACCGCAGACGTACTCTACGACTGCATGAGGCCCGATACGCACATGTTGTGGGGGAGCGCTTCAGAGACCTTCTAGACGTAGTGCCCACGGCTTCCACACCTCTCACGCCTGACAGGCAGGATTCCCTGAAGGTGGACGATCCCACATAGCCGTGGGAAACAGTGGATGTGATCATGTACCTCCATCTCATTGGATCTCTGATGTACCTGGCCACTACCACACGTCCTGACATCGCGTTTGCCGTCAACCTCCTTGTCCAGTTTTTGCAAGCTCCATGCCCTAAAACCCTTCACGCGGCTGTGCGAGTGGTGCGATACGTGGTCTCCACACCGTACCTCGGACTCTGCTTTTGCCGGCAGTGTTCCGTGGTCCTTGATGGCTACACCGACAGCGACTGGGCCTGGAGCCCAGATGAACACAGTCGCACCGGTTACATGTTCCTGCTCGGTGGGACCGATGTGTCCTAACGCAGCGAGAACCATGGCTGCATTGCACATAGCTCATCGGAGGCAGAGTACGTTGCTCTCGGTGCAAGGGATGTTGAGGCAGTATGGTTGCAGCACCCGTTCCTTGAGCTTGGCCAGTCAGTACCCGCCATTGTGCTTCGTTGCGACAACTAGAGTGTTCTTGCCATCGCGGACAACTTTGGTGTCTTCCATGCTCGCACGAAGCACATTGCGGCTAAGCATCACTTGTTCCCTGATCTGCTTGAGCTATACGTGATCTCCGTCATTTGGGTTGGCACTGACATGTTGCGTGCTAACTTCTTGACGAAGGCACTAGCACGTGGAAAGTTCCTCTTGTCCATTCGTTCTTTTGGAAATCGTCCCTTGCCTAAGGGAGGTTGAGTGTGGGAAGTGAATGTGTTTGTGTCACATTTGTTGTTCCACTTGTTTTTGTACTTCTCAGTACTGCACACGTATGGACATGCGTACAATCAAGTCATGGGGGAGTGTTGTGATTTGTGACGTTCTTGTTGATCAGTATAGTTCGCTCTCACCACTCGGCCGTCTCCATACTCGTGCACATCCCTGATGCGGACCCTGGTGGCACCGGTGCATCATCTGTTGGTTTTTGCGCATCTCTCACTATGCTCTTTTGTGTCCTCCCGGCTTGTGTACATCGGCATGCAGATGACTGACGGCGAGACTCGACGCTGATGGAGTGTCATCCGGTGGAGCCGACGCACGCTGAAGTCTAATCGCAGTTCGCTAGAGCCACCTCTCTCCAACGACGTGCTCAGCTCCATCGGCAGGCCTCCTTGGCGGTCGTGTTGCCAGCAGTCACTGCCAGCGCAGTTGCTGTCTGCATGCGTCCAGCACGTCCCATTGCATCTGCATCGTCATGCTCTGCCTAGGGTCCTTGTTGCATGCGGTATGGCCCTGTTTGGCATCATGGACCACCTTAGGCACTGCCCGGGTTCGGGTAGCCATAACTCTTTGCTATTGTTTTTCCAGCTGATTCTGACCGCACGACTGCGTTTGCAGCGTCGGTATTGTGGTATGGTCCAGTTTTCAGGCGAAACGGACGACGCCCGGGTTTTGGGCTGTCGGGCGTCTGGCACGTCTCACCGAGAAAACCCTGCCTGCCAGAAAACAGGTATTGAGTTATTTTCTGATTTGCTGATTAGCTGAGTAACAACTTCTACACTAGTGGGGGGGAGCTAGAACTTGGAGGGATCTCCCATTGTTGCTCATTCTTCATTCCGAACCAGTTAATTTCAGTTTTCAGCTGCTTTCTGGCGCTAACTCTGGCGCGCGCGTTTCCGAGTAACAAACCCATAGCTTCCACACTCTAGAGCAACAGACTGAGGGGGCAGCTGACTTAAGCAACGAGCGTGGAGGCCCGCATGCTGCATCAACAATGCTACTGCCTCAACCTGCTGCCTAGGTTTTCGAGCTTGGTATCACAGCCAGAGCGTAGCAGCAGCAGCAGAAGACTGGCGAACAGGTGCCAGACAACGCCGGCAGACCCCCATACGCGCCAGTGCAGGGGAAATGCTGCCGGATAATTTCCGGGAGCATTGACTCGCCTGGTGGCGGCATCACATTTTTTCCCACAGCCACTGGGCCAGGGGAAATGCTGCCGAATTTTTTTCGCAGCACTGACCCCCATGCGTGACGCAAGGAGGTGAGCGGCAAGCGGCGTATGACACCTGTGGGCGACGACGCAAGCGGCAACGTCACCCAGGTACAGTGACTGGCACCACCATCAGCTACAGGCAATGGCAGCGAGCAGCCGCAATAGCAGCCAACAACAGCTGCGTGCAACAGCAGCAGTAGGCAAAAGCAGCAGCTCGCAGCAGCCCGTAGTAGCAGAAGCTTGCAGCAGCAGCAGCAGCAGCAGCGTGTAGCAGCAGCCCGCAGCAGCAGCCCGCAGCGGCAGCAAGCAGCAGCCGCAGCACATAGCAGCTGCAACAGCGTGCAACAACAACAGCAAGCTGTAGCAGCTGCTGTAGCAAGTTGTAGCAGCTACTGTAGCGAGCTGTAGCAGCTGCTGCAGCGAGCTGCAGCGAGCTGCAGTAACCGCCAGCTTTAGCAGCAGCAGCAACGAGCAGCAGCTGGCAGCTGCCAGCCGCGGCTGCTGCTGCTCGCTACTCGCAGCAAGCAAGCAGTGAGCAGCAGCCCGCTGCTGCGAGCGAGCAGCAGCTCGCTGCTGCCAAGCGAGCAGCAGTCCGCTGCTCGCAGCAGACAGCAAGCTGCTGTCCGTTGTGACAAGGGAAAAAATAAAGGGAAACAAAAAAAATCCCCCACCCCTGCAGCTCGCTGTAGCAGCCCGCCGCAGCAACGAGCAGCTGCTGCAGCACAAAGCAGCTGCAGCAGCGCGCAGTAGCAGCAGCGAGCTGTGGCAGCCACAGGAGTCGCAACAGCTCGCAGCAACAGTAGCTGTAGCTACAACTGCAGCAGCAACAACAACAATAGCAGTAGCTATAGCAGCAGCAGCTCTAGCAGTAGCAGCAGTAGCAGTAGTTGCAGCAGCAGCAGGAGGAGCACCAGCAAACAACAGCAGCAGCAATAGTAGTAGCAGCAGCACTAGCAACGGCAGCAGCAGTGGCTGTAGCAGCATCAGCAGCAACAGCAGTAGCGGCGGCACCAACAATCGCCACTGCGGACGTCAACACCCCTCTGCAGATGTCACTACTGATGTCACTACTGACGTCATCAACAAAAAAAGGGGGGGAAGAAAAGAGAGGGGGAAGACCAAAGGGGTGGGTAGAATCCCCACCGCCCGAAGCTACTGCTGGCATCAGCAACACAAAGACAACAAAAAAAAACACAAGGGACACTAAATCATGGCTGGTAGTCCCGGTCAAGAGGGGTCCTCCTCTGTTGGGGGGACCCCTACCCCCCCTTTCTTGTAGCGACTGCAGCAACAGCAGCAATAGCAGCACCCGCTGCCGCTGTAGCAATAGCAGCCACCACCGCCAGAGCAGCAACAGCCACCGTCGCCGTAGTAGCACGAGCAGCCGCCACCGCCACGGCAACAGCAGCCGCCGCCACCGCAGTAGCAGTAGCCGAAGCAGCAGGAGCAGCCGCAGCCGCCTCAGCAGCAGCAGCCGCCGCCGCTGTAGCAGCAGCAGCCACTGCCGCTCCAGCAGCAGCAGTCGAAGCAGCAACAGCAGCAGCAACAGCAGCCCACTGGTGGCGTTGGCGGCAACCCTGAACCCCTCGTTGCTCTTCAGCAACAGTTTGCTGCCTTGACGTAGTAGCTTGCAGCGCTACAGCCAGTCGCCTCCCAGACCGCCACTAGTGTGCTGCCGTCATTCATCCCTCCAGGACACGCTAGTCCCGCTGTGTCCGCTACCACGTACTACCTGGCACAGGAGCAGACTCAACGCCAACGGCAGATAGTGACCTCCGTCCTTGGCCCCACTCTGGGTGCCGGCCGCAGGGAGAAGGACTTTGAGACGCCGCTGCCGCCGCTTCAGGCTGGCGAGCAGTTCCAGAGCTGGGAGCTCATATTCCGGATCTGGGCACAGGGTGAGGGTTTGTGGGCCTACTACACCCTTCCTTACAACTCCACCCAGGCCGATCAGTTGTATGATGCTGGTCGCGCCGTCCGTGCCCTTGTCCTAGTCGCCCCTCCCAGCTTCCCGCCTTGCCTTTCAGCCCTTCCTCGGCGACATCACCGCTGGCAACATCCCAGACCCTGCAGCCGCATGGCATGTCCTCACCAGGCCCCATCGCCTGTCCAGTGACGCTAAGATCAGCCGTCTGCTCTGGGAGTTCAACTCCCAGCACATGCGGGGGACCGAGACCTTCACTGCCTACTGGCAACGGGCGGAGGACATCCTCCATTGACTCGGCAAATCTGCTCCGCCCCCTCTGTTCGCGCTCCTCACCATCAAGCGCGGCGCCACCAGCGCATACGCAGACGTCTTCGTCCACTACCCTCAGGACATCCTCTCCACCATGGAGGCCCAGGGCACCCTCATGCCCTTGGCATATGAGCTCTTCCTCCGCATTGAGGAAGCTCGCCAGGAGTCCCAGCTCCATCGCACGGAGGCCCTTCCATCCCCTGCCGTCGCCTCCCCTGCCGTTGCCACCGTGGCCGTCGCCTCCCCCGTCGCAGCTACCTCATCGTCTTCGAGGAAGAAGAAGAAAACTTGGAACAAGAAAGGCAAGGGTCCACCGCAACAGCAACAGCAGCAGTCATCAACCGGGTCTAGCGGTGGTGGCTCGGTCTGCCACAATTGTGGCTAGCCCGGGCACGGGTGGTACACGTGCCCTCTCCCGACGGACGAGGCGTGCGTCATCGCCACCATGCGCCGCCAACGGGAGCGCCGCCTCGCCTCTATCGCTGTCACTGCTGCTGGCCCTGACACTCCGACCTCGTCCAGCAGCTCTGCCACTCCGACAGCTCCGCCTGTCCCACAAACACCCGCACCGCAGCAGTACTACCCGCAGCAATACTACCCACAGCCGTTGGCACCTCCGCTTCCTTCGCCGGCTCAGCCCTCGCACTACCCGGGCTCCGGCGCCGTCACTCCGCACTCTGTCTATACTCCTGGGCCATCCTCCCGTGAGCGTCAGCTGGAGCAGTTCATCGCACTCCAGCTTGGCCTACCTCGCCCTCCTCCCCAGGGAAGTACGATTTGTGTCACCTCCTGCCCTCCGGCCCATCCGTGTATGACTTAGACTGAGTTGCGGTCGTGTCCCGTTTCCTCGTCTGTCTCGTCCTCTCCCGTGGTCTCCTCCACCGCACTCCTTGACCACATTGCGTGGCTTGACGATTGCCAGTCTCGTTTTGCGCCTCCTTCCACCACGTCCGCATCCCTCGCTTGCTGCCATGTGACCGTGAGCAATCTGGCGACCCCAATCCAGGACCCTACTGAGACCTGGATCATCGACTCCAGGGCCACGCATCACATGACGGCCTCTCGTGAGGCCTTCAATATGCTCGGTCCTGTCGGCGATGTCTCCGGTCTCTGGACGGGTTCCAGACAGGTGTTGCCTGTCCGTGGTGTTGGCGTCGTTCGTTTCCGTGGTCCTGCGGAGGACGTCTTTCTGATCGATGTTCTCTTCGTCCCTGGTCTCGAGCTCAGCCTCCTATCCGTGACTGCCCTTGACTGCATGAGCATGGACGTTGTGCACTCGCGTGGTGTCGGCACTGTGTCGTTGCGTCCGTCTGGTCTTGTCGTACTGCACGCCACCGCCCGTGGCAACTTGTGACACGTTCCTCGCCTCTCCTCTTCCCCTCCTGTCTCCTCCCCGTCAGCCGCCACAAGCCATGTGTTTGTCACCAGTACGTTTTCTCCTCAGCACACCCGCCTCTTGCACCGTCGCCTTTGCCACGTCCACTCTGCCGCTGTAGAGAGCATGCTCCGCACCCAGCCGGCCAAGGGCCTTGACCCGGAGACTTTCCCTCTCCCGTGCCCAAGTGAGTGCATTGACTGCGCTCAGGGGAAGATGCACTGGTCCACGTACCCTCTGTCTTCCTCCCGTGCATCCGCCCCTCTTGACCTTGTCCACTCGGACGTTATGGACCGTCTCCCCACCGAGTCCGTCGGTGAGCATGGCCGCTATGTCCTCACACTTACGGACGACTATTCTCGCTACCGTTGGGTCTTCTGCCTTCGGCAGAAGAGCGATGTTGCCCGAACCATTCAGGACTGACTTGTCCTTACGGAGCGCGAGAATGGCCGCCCTCTTCGCCGCTTTCGCTCCGATCGCGGTGGCGAGTACCTGGGTGAGGCCACGACCTTTCTCACCTCCCGCGGGATCCACCATGAGACGTCTGCGCCCTACACACCCGCCCAGAACGGCGTCTCCGAGTGGTGGAACCGTACCATGGCCGACGCCGTTTACACCATGCGGGTCGAGTCCGGTCTCTTCGATGGCTTCTATTTTGAAGCCATGGCCTACATGACCTGGGTCTGGAACCGGGTTCCCCACGATCGCCTTCCCCGCCAGTCCACGCCATACCAGCACTGGTGCGGTCGGCGCGCTGACCTCCGCCCGGCTTGCGTCTGGGGTTGCGTGGCCATTGTGTGGCTGCCCGTCCCACAGCAAGGCGGCAAGCTTGCCCCCCCCAGACGCCCCTGCACCTTCCTCGGTGTGTCTCATCAGTCCAAGGCCTAGCGCTTCCCGGACCCATCCCGACACTACATCGTCGAGTCCCGCGGCGCCCTCTTCTTTGGGGACTTGTTTCTCCACGACCTCATCCGCTCCGGCTCGTCCGTGTCCCTCCCATCGCATGGGGGAGTGGTGAGTCCGTCCTCCGTCCTGTCGCTTCTGGGTGACACATTACTCTGTCCCTCTGAGCCGGTAGCCCCTCTCGCGTCCTCCGGCCCCCCCCCTGGGCCAACAATCCCAGCCGCGTCCGCTGGCCCCTCCGAGCCAGCTGCCCCATCCTGTCTGTTGGCCCACCCGGACCAGCTGTCCCAGTCTCGTCCGCTGGCCCCTCCGGGCCAGCAACGCTTGTCGTGTCCGCTGGCCCCTCCGGGCCAGCAGCCCCAGTCGCTTCCGGTGGCCCCTCCGAGTAGACAGCCCCAATCGCGTCCGCTGGCCCCTCTGGGCCCGCAGTTCCTGTCGCGTCTGCTGGCCCCTCCGGACCAGCTGCCCCAGTCGTGTACGTTGGCCCCTCCGGGCCGGCAGCCCCAGTCGCGTCCGCTCGCCCCTCCGGGCCAATAGCCCCAGTCACGTCCGCTGGCCCCTCCGGCCCAGCAGCCCCTGTCACGTCCGCTGGCCCCTCGGAGCCAACAGTGCCTATCGCGTCTGCCGGCTCCTCCGGGCCAACTGGCCCCTCCGAGCCAGCAGCGCCTGTCGCGTTTGCTGGCTCCTCCGGGCCGACAGCCCCAGTCGCGTCCGCTAGCTCCTCCGGGCAAGCAGCCCTGTCCGCCTCCGTCGGCCCGTCGGACTCAGGGCCATCTTTTGCTCGACCGCGCTACACACGTGGCCCAGGCGGCAGCCTCCGACCTCGGCCGAAAGTGAGCACGCAGACCGTCGCACCGCATCCCGTGGCGCCTCGACCCCCTGGCATGAAGGCTCTCGGCCTGACCACTTTCGCCATCATCGCACACCTCCACCCGGGCTCTACACTAGGCTGCGCCATGCTTCATCACGAGCATCGGCATGCTGTTGTGGCTGCACTCGCCCGCATCCCACCTAGGGCTCGTGATACACACGCCCTCTCAGTCAGGTCCACAGCGCGTCCAGAGGACCCAGCCACCCTACGCGAGACTCGAGCCTCCCCTGAGGCCGCACATTGGGATGCTGCCTGCGCCGAGGACCTCGCTGCTATCCGACATCACCACGTGTATGACCTCGTCGACCTCCCTCCAGGTCGGAAGGCCATTGGTGCCAAGTGGGGATTTCGGCGTAAGTGGAAGCCTGGCGGATCCTTGGACAAGTACAAGGCCCGCCTCAAAGCAAAGGGGTTTGCTCAGGTCCATGGGGTCGATTATGACCAGATCTTTGCCCCAGTCGGTCGGTTCTCCACTAGCCGGGCGCTCTTCAGCCTGGTTGCCCAGCACGAGTGGGAGCTGCATCAGATGGACGTGAGAAACGCGTTCCTCCATGGCTCACTGGAGGGTGAGGAGCTCTACATGAAGCAGCACCCAGGCTTTGACGACAGCACTAGGAGAGTTTGGCGGCTGCGAAGGCCCTCTATGGCCTGAAGCAGTCGCCTCAGTGCTGGAACCAGAAGATCAGCAGCTCGCTTCTCCGTGGCGGCCTCCAGCGCAGCACCGCTAACCCCTCACTGTTCATCACCCCGCGAGGTCAGACCTTTGCCGCAGTTCTGGTCTACGTCGACGATCTCCTCATTGTGTCGTCAGACATGGCCGCCATCCAGCGTGTCAAGGACTTGCTACACGCCGCCTACCAGATGAAGGATCTCGGGTCTGCCCGAGTCTTCCTGGGCATGGAGCTCGAGCATGATCGCTCCCAGGGCATCCTTCACGTCCACCAGGCTGCATATGTGCAGACCCTTTCCACTCACTTCGCCGAGGACTTGCCCCTCGTACCTAGCGCATCTTCACCCATGTCACCCGATGGCCAAGTGAAGCTGAAGAGTTATGACCCAGCTGTTGTGGGGGAGCCAGTTGGTGTGACCACGTATCTGCGGGTCATCGGGTCACTGATGTTCTTGGCGACGACGACGCGTCCAGACATCGCATTCGCCGTCAACCTCCTAGCCCAGTTCTCTCAGGAGCCGCGTCACCTCCACTTCGAGGCCGCGATCCGAGTGCTGCACTCTGTCGTCTCGACCCCTTGGCGAGGTCTCATGTTCCGCCGTCAGCCGTCCGCCGTCGCAGTGGGCTACACCGACAGTGACTGGGCCAGCAGTCCAGACGGTAAGAGTTGCACGGGCTGGATCTTTCTGGTCGGCGGCACAGGTGTGTCCTGGCGTAGTGGCAAGCACGGGTGCATTGCACGCAGCACTGCTGAGGCTGAGTACGGCCCTCTGCTCAGGCGCGTATGAGAGTGTGTGGTTGCGTCGTCTGTTGTTTGAGTTGCGTCAGTCTGTCGCATCCATCACCTTGCATTGTGACAAGGAGAGTGCCATGGACATCGCCGACAATGACGGTGTGCATCACACACGCACAAAAGCACATCAATGTTGAGTATCACTATGTGCGTTTGTTGTTGCATGACGGCAGCATCAGCATCGTATGGGTAGAGACAGCACGGCAGCTGGCTGACTTCCTGACCAAGGCACTCAAGCGAGACTCGTTCAAGAAGACTGGGAGTTCAGTCGTCGTGCGTCGGTGAGTTGCCCTCTTTGTCTCTGCCTGCGTCTCTGCGTACCTTGGGGGACTCTGGATGTTGACCGTTTCTCTGCCCGCCCATGTACACTACGCCTGTGAGTCATGGGGGAGAGTTGGTTTTCGCGCATCTCTCACTGTGCTCTGTTGTGTCCTCCCGGCTTGTGTACATCGGCGTGCAGATGACTGACGGCGAGACTCGACGCTGATGGAGTGTCATCCGATGGAGCCGACGCACGCTAAAGTCTACTCGCTGTTAGTTGGAGCCTCGTCTCTCCGGCGACGTGCTTAGCTCCATCGGCAGGCCTCCTCGGCGGTCGTGCTGCCGGCGGTCACTGCTACCGTAGTTGCTGTCTGCATGCGTCTAGCGCATCCCATTGCGTCTGCATCATCATGCTCTTCCTAGGGTCCTTGTTGCATGCTGTATGGCCCTGTTCGGCATCATGGACCATCGTAGGCACTGCCCGGGTTCGGGCAGCCATAACTCTTTGCTACTGTTTTTCAAGCTGATTCTCACCGCACGACTGCGTTTGCAGCGTCGGTATTATGGAATGGTCCAGTTTTCAGGCAAAACGAACGACGCTCGGGTTTTGGGCTGTCGGGCGTCTGGCAGCGCTCACTGAGAAAGCCCTGCCTGCCAGAAAATAGGTCCAGAGCTGTTTTCTGATTGGCTGGTTAGCTGAGTAACAACTTCTACACTAGTGGGGGGGAGCTAGAACTTGGAGGGATCTTTCATTGTTGCTCATTCTTCAGTCCTAACCAGTTACTTTCAGTTTTCAGCTGCTTTGTGGCGCCAACTCTGGTGCGCGCATTTCTGAGTAACAAACCCAGAGCTTCCAGACTTAGACTCTAGAGCAACAGACTGAGGGGGCAGTTGACTTAAGCAACGAGCGTGGAAGCCCGCACGCTGCATGAACACCGCTGCTGCTTCAACCTGTTGCCTAGGTTTTTTAGCTTCATCTGGTGGCGGACTACCAGCCTGGAGCTCACCGACGACCGTTGCATAGCTCTGGACGGTACTCGGGACCACCTGCAGTTGTTCTGCAGCACGCAGGAGTTTATCGGTGGACTGTCCGTGGGCCCGATTTGCATGTTTTTTGCATTGTGTGTCCACCGTTTCATATAGGATGCATGCATGTGACCAGTCGTAGCGTTTGGCTTTTGATCTTGCACGTCTAGGTTCAGACGGCGTAGCGTACTGACATGTCTGTGCAGAGTTGCGGCCAAAACAGTGGTTTTGGGCCCGTTTTATGATAGATCTTACACTGTCGCGTGTGACACCCGCCGTGCGCCGCAATAGGTACTCATGCCATGGACCTGTCATTTGTCATTTCTCTCTGCAAATGCTATTGTAGCATTTTGAAACTTTGCCTCGTGTCTCCTAGACAGACCCTTGCCAATGTGTGCACGGCTTGTGACTGTCGTCACCGTCTGACCAGGCACTGACGCCTAGTCAGTGGCTATGTTGCTAAGAAGCTTCCACGCATCTTCTCACTCATAGATAGACAGCTCAGTACAAGGCATAAACCAGACAAGAATATCCGAAGTCGACATTGTCTAAAATCCGGTTAGCGAAACAGGCACCTATCTTCGTCATGATTTGAACTCGTCACTTTGCGTCCTAGCGAGCCGCGAACAGCGCAGCTCGGATGTATTCGTCCAAAAAAACACAAAGAGGGCATTGATTGATTGTCATTGTGGCATGGGAGCAAGAATCACGACGAGGGCTGACATGCCTAACGTTGCTTTGCTTGACAAGCGGCGCATGCCGCCGATCGAGCTTAGTGAAGCAATTGGGCAATCGGTTTTTTTAAACACTAAGTGAGGGAATTTTGTTTTCAAGCGCAAGCTAGGGCGCTTCTAACCCCCTCACGGAATGGGTAAAAGGGTGTTTTGCCAAAAGACAAACAAAATTAATGAAGGCATTGTTCATCGGGTACATGTAGGGACTACGCACACTTTTTGAATGTGTGTATGCCCTACCCGGCAATCGAAAGAATAAGACTAGATTACCCGATGTTCGAACGAATAAGACTCCCCTACCCTGGGACTGGAAGATAGGGCTCCCCTACCCACAAAAAACGAAAAAACATAGCATGTCGACGTTGCATGCGATGTAGCGTTGACATGCTGATGCCAGCAAATTGTTTGAACATTTGCAAACCATTCCTACGAGAGGTTTTTGCATGTTCGAGGGGGGGTTTGCGTTTGGTTTGCATGGGGAGTCCAAGACTACCCATGCGTTGAAAGGGATCCTGTAGGGCCCCGCTACCGCGAGGCCTTACAAGAGCCCGCGCAAAAAAAAAACCTTAAAACATTGAACATAATTCGGGGAAGGGTTTGAAGAAGGTTTGCATGTGAAAATTTTGGGGTTTGCGATTAAGGAAAAAATTGGAAATAATTTTAGGGCGTGCAGGCCCATACAAAAACGAACATGAGCTTTGTGTGTGAGTGCGATGCAAAACGGCAAGAATTTGGCTAAGTCTGGAACGCTGAATATGAAGAACAAGGAGGGAGTACAAATGAGCCCCTAGCGGGCTTAAGTAGGGGCGCCGGCAGCTAGCCGCACAGGGCCCCGTCACCCTCGCTGAGCCCAAACGGGTCAGCGGGGTGAACACACTGCGTACACCACGATAACAATAACGGTGGTCTCCTCGAGGCACCGGAACAGCTCTCCGAGTACCCGGGTCTCAACCACCGAGAAAATAGGAACAGTGTCAAAATCTCAGAATCAGCATCCAGACATCACACACGGCTTTCCGAACATCGGAAGCCCCACAACAGCCATCGGGTCTCCTCGTCGCATTGGTACAGTCCACCGGGTGCGCGGGTATCAACCCAACGAGAAAACTCTCCTAGCTCCCGACAAGCCCACATGGCTGCCGGAACGCATTGACCGCATCTCGCCAGCGCTGTCGTAGATGTTGGAGAAGTCTCGGTGCAATCCAGAGGCCCGTCGTGTCGTCACGCCCTCCTCTGCCATATACCCCAAATGTGGGTATATCGATAAACTAGCAGTGTCGGTCGTGACGGGTGGAAGCCACACAAACCAACACTCCCCCTGGCTGACATAGCCGTCCACGCCACAACGAAGGAGCAAAGGCACGGAACAACAATGTGGGGCAAGCCATAACATGCATGAGTCAACTCACACACACACACACACACACATACACACACACACACACACACTCATCTGCTATCCATCTAGGGTCTCCCTCGACACTCGCACAGTCCACCAAGTGTTTGGGTCTCAACCATGAGAGGAGTGATGCACACGCACACAAACCAGTGTAATGCACATACACATGTCATACACATGTCAGAGGACAAGATGGTCTCCTCGTGACACTGGCGGTACCAGGGCCCGGGTCTCGACCGCTACGAGCAATCCAACATAATAGCATCATCATCCAAACACAGGATCAAGGGAGGATCTCCTCGTAAGACGGGTGCAACGCACCACGTGNCTCAACCATGAGAGGAGTGATGCACACGCACACAAACCAGTGTAATGCACATACACATGTCATACACATGTCAGAGGACAAGATGGTCTCCTCGTGACACTGGCGGTACCAGGGCCCGGGTCTCGACCGCTACGAGCAATCCAACATAATAGCATCATCATCCAAACACAGGATCAAGGGAGGATCTCCTCGTAAGACGGGTGCAACGCACCACGTGTCCTGGTCTCGATCAACAGCTTGCATGCACATGTCACTCACAGTATAGCCACACACTAAGACACACGATCACATGGTTGCCACGTGACATTGGTACAATGCACCAATTGTCCGGGTCTCGACCAACAGTGTGCTACCATCTATATGCGACTGTGCATGTACGTAGCATGAGCCACATGCGGAATGCTGTAGATGCTCACAACAGAGCATGGACCTCGCCATGCATCTCCCATGGCGTCGCGTCAGGTCGAGGTCCACACAACAGTCCGTTTGGGCAGATGAACCTGGCATCAATGTCCTCGATGGAGATACTGATGTCGTAGCTGAACAGATCCTGGGCGATGAGTCATGTGGTGTATCCATCATGTAGAGATAGCTACCCCTGTCACCTGCGAGTCGACTCCCTCCCTCAAAGACGAAGTGGTGTCTCCAGCTACAAATCCTCACGTGAATCTGCATCACCTGGGGTATACCAGTCCTCACGTGACTACCAAGGGTCCCAACTCACAGTCTCTCTTGCCTCTGCACTGCCACGATGCATCTGTGTGCGCCGGAGGAACGGGATTGGACGAGCAGCACGCGTGCGTGGATGAAGTGACAGAGGTGGCCTCCGATACAGGATAGCAAACCCTGAGACACAAGGGTGTACTGCCAGAAGAGGAGAGCGACGAACCGGATCACCACTCGTGGATGAAGATGACGATGGGGCATGTGATTCGGGTGGATGAAGGTACGTGATGGCAGTAGTAGAAGAAGGAGGAGCGATGATGGGATCGACAAGAGCGAGGATGGCGGAAGCCGAAGGCACGCTCACCTCTCCTATAATAGTGTCCCCAACAGACGTCATACTCGGAGCTCGTACAAGATCCTCCCCGGGTATAGGTGTGCCAGATGCTGCTGGCGGAAGGCTCGTGCCGATAGCACTGATGCTGCTCTCCTATGAGAATCGATCACGCGCTGCCATCATCTCCTGCTGTAGCATGACTACGCGCTCTTGCAGGTCACCATAATCTGCCTCGGACATGTCAAGGTGGCCCATGTCGACCTGGTGTAGAATAAACTCTGCCTCACTGGATGATGCACATGCAGACTGCACAACTCATGAGTATAGCGCCATCTGCATCTCTGCTGCTGAAGACGATGGAAAGAGTACCGCTGCATCCTCCTGGGGGTCAACCAAGGTCGCAATGTGCTGAGACGCTGGAACATCGGATGCAGCTGCAGGTGTCGCATCCACATCACAGCTCGTGTCTGTCATGCGAGGAGTGAGCGGTCGCATGTTGAGAGAGGAGGAGGAGTCGTCAGAGTCTGTACAGCATGTGGAAACGTCATCCGTGCAGGTACTGCCACTCTTGGCGTCGATGTGATTGGTAGGGTCACCAAGAGGTGAAACCGAGGGGGCATAACTCAGCTCCTGCGGATGAGGTGACTCCATCTGCATGTATGGATCTGCTCCGGTGTCCTCGACTGCCGCCGTAATGGACACAGGTGTACAAGGCTCCGGCTCAGCAATGTCTGTCAAGGCGACCAACAAGCGCAGCTGGCGCTCATGCAGTGTCTAGCCGGGAACGCTGGTCGCTACCACCTGCTCGATGATGGAGTAAGGACCATCATCTGACTCCGTCATGTATGTCGCTGCTCCGTCGTGGGTACGGGAACCCGAAGACTGTGGGAACATGGACGACTCCTCACGCTGAAGCTGGTCCTCATGTACCGCAGATGAGACGGTGGAGCCTGCTGTGTCTGCTGCAGCATATGTCCCAGCGATGTCTCTCAGAACTGCTGCTCTCAAGAATGCCTCAATCTCCAAAAGACCAACCGGCCGACTCCGCTCATGCACTACGACTGCTATCGTACTGGTGTGAATCTCGTGTGCCAACGCCATCGGAGATCCGTGTGGGGCATCCAGATCCGCACAAGACTACTGTGCCACCACCAGGCCGCTACTAGTCGGAGTCGCGAGTGGCATCGCCAAGGCACGCGGGACCTGCACTCCTCCTGATGCAACCTACTGTTGCAGAATGTCCGGCTGCTGCCCCAGCGTAGATGTCGACCTCAATGACATGCACGTCCCAAGTACCCCAACATCCGCCAGACTGGTGTGAGTCTGCAGCACGCTCTCCCCCAAAAGTATGATGGATGCATCTCGATCCGTACAAGACTCCTGTGCCACCCCTGGGCCTCCAACGGTCGGAGCCGCAACTGGCACCGTCCAAGGACGTCGTGTCTGCACTCCTCCTTATGTCACCTGCTGCTGTGGAAGATCTGGATCCAACCTGGAGGATGAAAAGCAAATCTCAACTATGAACGCCATGTCGGGGGCAGACTCCACGCCATGTGCTGTCTCCGTATCATCTGAATATGCCTGAGCTGACGCTCAAGCAGCACGGTTCGGTGCGAGTGCGAATCTTGTCGCTATGGTCACATTAGGCAATGCGCAGTGACCACACTCCCCCTTGAGAGGTATAGTAATGGAGGCCGAGGAGGTGGAGGATGTATCAACACCGGCGCGAGCACGCCGTGCGGAGCGCTGACGCGGACGTCGCAGAGTCACTCGACTGGAACGATTGCATGGATGTATGTTATCGCGAGATGGCGTCGTGGTCGTAGAGTGAAGGATCGACAGGATGGTGGCAGCCTGGGACTTGCTGGCAGGTGGAGCTGAAGGTATACCATCCGATGAGGAAGGAGGAGAGGATGGAGGAGATGTGATCGAAGAGGCCATCAACAAACAAGTAGCAGAAGCACGCTCAGTGACGATGAGGTCACAAAGCCGCTGTACTGTCTGCCGGAGGCCGTGGATCTCAACGAATATCCTCACCAGAGGTCCAGCTAGGGGATCTACCAAGGCCGGCACATCCGTGTGCTGTGGAGGACGCATGCGCAGACGAGGCTGTAGCCAAGGTGGATGCCAGCCGGGAGGGTGCGTCCAACAGCGACGGCAACCATGACGTCCATCACCACACTAGTAGCAGGCGAACGCGCAGGGCGCCTGCTCATATATCCGCGCACTCATCTCGTGTGCTGGATTATGGATAGGTACCGAGGGCACCTACTCCCACTGGTAAACACCAAGCCACGGGAGAGAATGGGGCCAGTAGGTACTGTCACTCCAGGAGGTCACGACGTCCGGATCAGCAAACGTGACCAGAGCTGCACTACCACAGCACGCCCGGAGACTACAGTCCGACTAACTGCGGCCACTAATGTTGTTACCACTAATGGAGCGAAGACTGCTCCAAGACGAGAAGGGATGGCGGATGCAGGTGTGGCTGCTGCTCCAAGCAGTAGACGACCTAGCCCTCGGAGCTGGTAAGACTCGAATCAGCCGACGATCCTATGGGGTGAAGTGCGCGCACCAATCCACGGGCCCCAGAAAGACGCCGGTCCAGGACGCGTCTTGATGCGGAGATCGTCGCCGACGACCGTCCGCTGTCGGCTGAGAAGACGAAAGTGTAAGCTGTCGCGTTGCCGCCGCACTATGTAGTCATCGACACTCCACCGCCTAATGCTGCTATTGCGACTATGAGAGCTGCTGCTGCTGCTGTGGCAGTAGTGGTTGGAAGATCATCCCTTTTTTGTATTCTTATTCTCTAGCCCTCAAGCCCCCGCTTGTGTTCCCCTTTTTTTTTTGGCCCTCACCCTCCATCCCCCTCTTTTTTTTTGTAGTTCTCCCCTCTGCTCGCCTTACGCCCTCGCCTTTCTCTTTTTTTTTCTTTTTCTTCTCTCACCTCGGGTTTGCCTGCACCCGGTTCTGGATTGCCCCCCAGCATGGGGGCAGGTCAGGATGGAGGGGGGGAATAAACAAATTGAGGGGGCGATGTCATGTCGCCCCACCCCCCCCCCCTCTTCGCTCCTCGCTCGCTTGCAAAAAAAAAACGAGCGAGCGAAGTGAGCGAGCGAGCGAGTGAGTGAGGGGAAGGGGGGGGGTCTACCCCTCCCACCGTCCGTCGGCCGACGGAGTCGACGGGCCCCTCCAAGGGGCCCCTCGGAGGGGCTTGACGGGGCCCTCCGAGGGGCCCCTCGAAAGGAGGGAAAGGGGGGGGCGAAAAGTGGCCAAAGGGCTCCCCCCCCCCTCGGAGAGGACCCCTAATGGGGGACGAGGGGACCCCTCCGAGGGGGCGGGGGCCCTCACAGGAGGGCTGCAAGGCCCTCCAGTAGCAGCAGCTGTAGCAGCGGGTGCAGCTGCTGCGGTTGTTGTTGCTGCTGCTGCTTCCGCCGCTGCTCCTGCTGCTACTTTACGCAGCAGTAGCTGCTGCTACTGCTTGATGCTATCGCCGCTGCTGCTCTGCTGCTAAACTGCGCAGCAACAGCTGCTGCTGCTTGCTGCTACCATGGCTGCCGCTTGCTTCTGCACGCTGTTGCTTCTGCTGCCGCCGCTACTGTAGTAGCTGCTACTGCTGCTGCTATATGCTGCTACTGCTCATGCTACTGCTGCAGCGGCTAATGCGCTGCTGTAGCTACTTTCGCCACCACTACTGCTGCTGCTGCTGCTGCACCCTGCTGCTGCTGCTGCTGCTGCTGCCAACGCTGCTGCACGCTACTGCTGCCACCGCTACTGTAGTGGCTGCTACTGCTTTTGCTCTTGCCGCCGCGGTCGCTATTGCTGCTGTGTGCGGCTCACTGCCCCTGTGGCATTCACGTGTACTCGCTTCGCGCTCCCTCACGCTGCTCCCGGCGTGGCGCCACGTGGCGCGTTCTCTTTGCGTTCTGCCCACTACTGTTGCTTCTGCAGCTCACACGCCCCCCTGTGCTCTGATACGAAATTGGAAATAATTTTAGGGCAAATATGCCCATGCAAAAACGAACATGAGCTATGTGTGTGAGTGCGATGTGAAACGGCAAGAATTTGGCTAAGTCTGGAACGCTGAATATCAAGAACAAGGAGGGAGTACAAATGAGCCCCTAGCGGGCTTAAGTAGGGGCACCGGCAGCTAGCCGCACCAAACCCCGTCACCCCCGCTGAGCCCAAATGGGTCAGCGGGGAGAACACAGTGCGTACACCACGATACCAATAACGGTGGTCTCCTCGAGGCACCGGAACAGCTCTCCGAGTACCCGGGTCTCGACCACCGACAAAATAGGAACAGTGTCAGAAAATTTCAGAATCAGCGTCTAGGCATCACACACGGCTTTCCGAACATCGAAAGCCCCACAACAGCCATCGGGTCTCCTCGTCGCACTGGTATATGTTGGTTTTTTCGCATCTCTCATTGTGCTCTGTTGTGTCCTCCCGGCTTGTGTACATCGGCGTGCAGATGACTGACGGCGAGACTCGACGCTGATGGAGTGTCGACCGGTGGAGCCGATGCGCGCTGAGGTCTTCTCGCTGTTCGCTGGAGCCTCCTCTCTCCGGCGACGCGCTCAGCTCCATCGGCAGGCCTCCTCGGCGGTCGTGCTGCCGGCGGTCATTGACACCGCAGTTGCTGCTGGCATGCGTCCAGCGCGTCCCATCGCGTCTGCATCGTCATGCACTGCCTAGGGTCCCAGTTGCATGTTTCATGGCCCTGTTTGGCAGCATAAACCATTGTGGGCACTATCTGGGTTTAGGCTGCCATAACTCCTCTTTACTATTTTTCTAGCAGATTCTGACCGCACGGCTGCGTTCGTAGCGTCGGTATCATGGTATGGTCCAGTTTTCAGGCAAAACGGATGACACCCGGGTTTTGGGCTGTCGGCTGCCTGGCAGGCCTCACCGAGAAAACCTGCCAGCCTGAACTGAGCTATTTTCTGATTGGCTGATGAACTGAGTAACAAGCTCTACAGAGCTGGGGGGGGGCCTAGAACTTGGAGGGGTCTCCCATTTTTGTTCATTCTTGATTCCTAATCAGTCATTATCAGTTTTCAGCTGCTTTCTGGCGCTAACTCTGGCGCGCGCGTTTCTGAGTAACAAAACCCAGAGCTTCTAGACTTAGACTCTAGAGCAGCAGACTGAGGGGGCAGCTGACTTAAGCAACGAGCGTGGAAGCCCGCACGCTGCATCAACAACGGTGCTGCCCCAACCTGCTGCATATTTTCTTTCTTGGTATCAGAGCCAGAGCGTAGCAGCAGCAGCAGAAGACAGGCGAACAGGTGCCAGACAACGCCGGCGGACCTCCCATACGCGCCAGTGCAGGGGAAATGCTGCCGGATTTTTTCCGACAGCATTGACCATCCTGGTGGCGGCGTCAGAATTTTTCCCACGGCCACTGGGCCAGGGGAAATGCTGCCGAAATGTTTTGGCAGCACTGACCCCCACGCGTGACGCGAGGAGGTGAGCGGCAGGCGGCGTCTGACGTCTGTGGGCGACGACGCACGCGGCAACGTCACCCAGGTGCAATGACTGGCACCACCACCAGCAGCAGGCAGAAGCAGCAGCTCGCAGCAACCCGCAGCAGCAGCAGCTCGCAGCAGCAGCAACAGCAGCTCGCAGTAGCAGCAGCAGCAGCCCGTAGTAGCAGCAGCTCGCAGCAACAGCAGCAGCAGCGTGCAGCAGCAGCAGCGGCGTGCAGCAGCAGCAGCGGCGTGCAGCAGCAGCAGCAACCCGCAGCAGCAGCCGGCTGTAGCAGCTCGCAACAGCAGCAGGCAGCAGCCGCAGCACGTAGCAGCTCCAGCAGCGTGCAGCAGTAGCAGCGGGCTGTAGCAGCAACTGCAGCGAGCTCCAGCAGCCGACAGCTGCAGTAGCAGCAGCAGCGAGCAGCAGCTGCCAGCCGCGGCTGCTGCTGCCCGCTGCTCGCAGCGAGCGAGCAGCGAGCAGCAGCTCGCTGCTACCAGCGAGCAGCAGCTCGCTGCTGCTGGGCGAGCAACAGCCCGCTGCTCGCAGCAGGCAGCGAGCTGCTGCCCGCTGTTGACAGGAAAAAAAAACAAAAACAAAAAAAGGCAAGAAAATCCCCCACCCCCGCAACTCGCTGCAGCTGCAGCGAGCAGCTGTTGCAGCACGCAGCAGTTGCAGAAGCACTCAACTGCAGCAGCGAGCTGCAGCAGCTCGCTACTGCAGGAGCAGCAGACACAGTAGCAGCTGCAGCTTGCAGCACGAGCAGCAGCGGCTGCAACACCCGCAGTAGCAACAACAGCAGCAGCAGCAGCAAACAGCTGCAACAGCAGCAGCAGCAGCAGCAGCAGCCGTAGCAGCAGCAACAGTAGCAGCGGCAGCAACCGTAGCAGCAGCAGCAGCAGCATCAGCACCAACAACAGTAGCGGCGGTCCCAACATTTGCCGCTGCTGACGTCAGCACCCCTCTGCTGACGTCACAGCTGACGTCATCAACAGAAAAGAGAACAAAAAGGGGGGGGGGGGCGGGAGAGAAAACAATGGCACTGCGCACACGCAGTTCCCACTGCTGACGTCAGCCATCCTCGGCTGACGTCACTGCTGATATCAGTAGCACAGAAGAAAAGAAGAAAAAAAAACACAAAAGGGGACGAGAGGCATCTTTCACCACCATGACCAACAACCCCTCTGACGCGGGGTCCTCCTCCTTTGGGGGAGGGACCCCTAGCCCCCCTTTTGTGCAGCAGCTGCAGCAGCTGCAGCAGCAGCAGCAGCAGCAGCAACAGCCGCAGCAGCAACAACAGCAACAGCAGCAGCAACAGCAGCAGCCGCAGTTGCAGCAGCAGCAGCAGCAGTAGCCGCAGCAGCCGCAGCAGCAGCAGCAGCAGCAGCAACAGCAGCAGCAGCAGCAGCAGCAGTAGCAGTTGCCCTCTGGCATCGACAGTGGCATCCCTGACCCACTCGTCGCTCTTCAGCTGCAGCTCGCCGCCTTGATGAAGAGGCAGCAGCAGCAGCAACTGCAGCAGCAGATGTCCTCTGGCATTGGCGGCGGCGTCCCTGACCCCCTCGCCGCTCTTCAGCTACAGCTCACCGCCTTGACGCAGCAGCTTGCGGCGCTGCAGCCATCAGCTTCCCACACTGCTACTGGTGCGCTGCCACCCTTCATCCCTCCAGGACAGGCCAGCCCAGCTGTGTCCGCTGCCACGCACTACCTAGCGCAGCAGCAAACTCAGCGCCAGCGGCAGACAGTGACCTCTGTCCTTGGCCCCACTCTGGGCGCCGGCCGCAGGCAGAAGGACTTTGAGACACCGCCGCCGCCGCTTAAGACTGGCGAGCAGTTCCGGAGCTGGGAGCTCAGCTTCCGCATCTGGGCGCAAGGGGAGGGCCTATGGGTGTACTACACCCATCCCTATGACTCCACTCAGGCTGACCAGCTGTATGACGCTGGTCGCGCCGTCCATGCCCTCGTCCCAGTCGCCCCTCCGGCTTCATGCCTGGCACTGGAGCCCTTCCTCGGCGACTTCACCACTGGCGCCACACCGGACCCTGCATCCGCATGGCACATCCTCACTCGGCCTCATCGTCTGTCCAGCGACGCTGAGATCAGCCGTCTGCTCCGAGAGTTCAACTCCCTGCGCATGGGGGAGACCGAGACGGTCACTGCCTACTGGCAGCGGGCGGAGGACATCCTGTGTCGTCTCGATATAGCTGCCCAACCACCTCTGTCCGCGCTCCTCACCATCAAGCGCGGCGCCACCAGCGCGTACGCAGACGTCTTCGTTCACTACCCCCAGGACGTCCTCTCCACCATGGCGACCCAGGGTACCCTCATGCCCTGGGCATACGAGCTCTTCCTCCGAATTGAGGAAGCTCGCCTGGAGTCCGAACTCCATCGCACGGAGGCTCTCGCCTCCGTGGCCATCGCCTATCCCGCCACAGCCACATCCGCCAGCCCCTCCGCCAGCTCCTCCGCCAGCGCTTCGCCGACGGCGAAGAAGAAGCGTCGGAGCAAGAATAGCAAGAGTCAGCAGCAGCAGCAGCAGCCGTCGACCGGGTCTGGCAGTGGTGGCTCTGCCTGCCACAACTGTGGCCAGCCTGGGCACGGGTGGTACACGTGCCCGCTGCCGACGGACGAGGCGCGCATCATCGCCACCATGCGTCGCCAGGTGGAGCGCCGTCTCGCCTCTACCTCCGTCGCTGTCGCCAGTTCTGACGCCTCGACCTCGTCCAGCGGCTCCACCACCCCGGTCGCCTCGCCAGTCCCGCAGACACCAACTCCGCAGCCGTCGGCGCCCCCGTTCCCTTCGGCGATTTCGTCCTCCTCCTACCCGGGCTCCGGCGCCGTCACACCGCACTCCGTCTCCGCTCCCGGGCCCTCCTCCCGTGAGCGTCAGCTGGAGCAGTTTATCGCGCTCCAACTCGGCCTGCCTCGCCCTCCTCCCCAGGGAAGTGCGATTTGTGTCACCTCCTGCTCTCCTGCCCAGCCCTGCATGACTGAGACTGAGCTGCGGTCGTGTCCCATTTCCTCGTCTGTCTCGTCGTCGCCTGTGGCCTCCTCCGCCTCTCTTCTTGATGATGTTGCCTGGCTTGACGATTGGCAGTCCCGTTTTGCGCCTCCATCCACCGCGTCCGCGTCCCTCGCCTGCTGCCATGTGACCATTAGCGATCTAGCGACCCCGGTCCAGGACCCTGCTGAGACCTGGATCATCGACTCCGGGGCCGCGCATCACATGACGGCCTCTCATGAGGCCTTCAGTATGCTCGGTCCTGTCGGCGATGTCTCCGGTGTCCGGACGGGCTCTGGACAGGTGTTGCTTGTCCGTGGTGTTGGCGTCGTTCGTTTTCGTGGTCCTGCCGGTGACGTCTTTCTGACCGATGTCCTCTTCGTCCCTGGTCTCGAGCTCAGCCTCCTGTCCGTAACTGCACTTGACCGCATGAGCATGGATGTTGTGCACTCGCGTGGTGTTGGCACTGTGTCGTTGCGTCCGTCTGGTCTTGTCGTTCTGCACGCCACCGCCCGTGGCAACCTGTGGCATGTTCCTCGTCTATCCTCTTCTTCTCCCGTCTCCTCCTCGTCGGCCGCCACAGGTCATGTGCTCGTCACCAGTACGCTTTCTCCTCAGCACACCCGCCTCTTGCACCGCCGCCTCTGCCACGTCCACTCTGCCGCTGTGGACAGCATGCTTCGCACCCAGCCTGCCTCGGGCCTTGACCCGGAGACTTTCCCTCTCCCGTGTCCCACTGAGTGCATTGACTGCGCTCAGGGGAAGATGCACCGGTCCACGTACCCTTTGTCTGCCTCCCGTGCATCTGCCCCTCTCGACCTTGTCCATTCGGATGTCATGGGCCCTCTCCCCACCGAGTCGGTCGGCGAGCATGGCCGCTATGTCCTCACCCTCACGGACGACTACTCTCGCTATCGCTGGGTCTTCTGCCTCAGGCAGAAGAGCGATGTCGCCCACGCCATCCAGGACTGGCTTGTCCTCGCAGAGCGCGCGTGTGGCCGCTCCCTTCGCCGCTTTCGCTCCGATCGCGGCGGCGAGTACATGGGTGAGGCCACGACTTTCCTCGCCTCCCGTGGGATCCACCACGAGACATCCGCGCCCTACACCCCCGCCCAGAACGGTGTCTCCGAGCGGTGGAACCGGACCATGGCCGACGCCATCCGCACCATGCGTGTCGAGTCCGGTCTCTCCGAGGGCTTCTACTTTGAAGCCATGGCCTACATGACCTGGGTCTGGAACCGGATTCCCCACGGTCCCCTTCCCCGTCAGTCCACGCCGTACTAGCATTGGTGCGGTCAGCGCGCTGACCTCCGCCCCGCTCGCGTCTGGGGTTGTGTCGCCATNGTCTGGCTGCCCGCCCCGCAGCAGGGCGGCAAGCTCGCCCCCCGCGGCCGTCCCTGCACCTTCCTCGGTGTCTCTCGCCAGTCCAAGGCCTGGCGCTTCTGGGACCCCTCTCGACACTGGTCGTCGAGTCCCGGGATGCCCTCTTCTTCGAGGACCTGTTTCCTCGCGACCTCATTCGCTCCGGCTCGTCTGTGTCTATCCCGTCGCGTGGGGGAGTGGTGAGTCCGTCCTCCATCCTACCGCGTCCGGGTGACACATTCTTCGGTCCCTCCGGGCCGGCTGCCCCAGCCGCGTCCGCTGGTCCCTCCGAGCCAGCTTCCCCGGCCGCGTCCGCTGGTCCCTCTGGGTCTGCTGGTCCCTCCGGGCCAGCTTTTCCAGCCGCGTCCGCTGGTCCCTCCGGGCCAGCTTTCCCAGCCGCGTCCGCTGGTCCCTCCGGGCCAGCTTCCCCAGTCGCGTCCGCTGGTTCCTCCGGGCCAGCTGCCCCAGCCGCGTCCGCTGGTCCCTCCGAGCCAGCTGCCCCAGTCACGTCCGCTGGACCCTCCGGGCCAGCTGCCCCAGCCGCGTCCGCTGGTCCCTCCGGGCCAGCTGCCCCAGTCGCGTCCGCTGGTCCCTCCGGGCCAGTTGCCCCAGTCGCGTCCGCTGGTCCCTCCGGGCCAGCTCCCCCAGTCGCGTCTGCTGGTCCCTCCGGGCCGGCAGCCCCCGTCGTGTCCGCTGATCTCTCCGAGCCGACAGCCCCAGTCGCCTCCACTGGCCCATCAGCGCCGTCGCATGCCTTGCCACCTTACACACGTGGCCCCGGCGGCAGCCTCCGACCCAGGCCGTCGGTGAGCGTGCAGACCGTCGCACCGCGCTCGGTAGCGCCTCGACCCCCCGTGGCTCCACGTGCCTCCTCCACTCCCACAGTCGTGAGTGGGGACCCTGGCACCAAGGCCCTTGGCCTGACCACGTCGGCCATTATTGCAGACTTGCACCCTGGCTCCGCATTGGGCTACGCCATGCTCCATCACGAGCATCGGCACGCTGTCGTGGCTGCCCTGGCGCGCATCCCACCTGGGGCGCGAGAGGCACATGCTCTCTCAGTCCGCTCCACAGCACGCTCAGAGGACCCAGCCACCTTGCGCGAGGCACGAGCCTCTCCTGAGGTCGCACACTGGGACGCTGCCTGCGCCGATGAGCTCGCCGCTATCCGACAGCACCACGTGTATGACCTCGTCGACCTTCCTCCAGGTCGGAAGGCCATCGGTGCCAAGTGGGTCTTTCGGCGCAAGTGGAAACCCGACGGGTCCTTGGACAAGTACAAGGCCCGCCTCACTGCAAAGGGGTTTGCCCAGGTCCCTGGGGTCGACTATGACCAGATCTTTGCCCCAATTGGCCGGTTCTCCACCAGTCGGGCGCTCTTCAGCCTGGTCGCCCAGTACGGGTGGGAGCTGCATCAGATGGATGTGAGCAACGCTTTTCTCCATGGTTCACTGGAGGGTGAGGAGCTTTACATGGTGCAGCCACCAGGCTTCGACGATGGCACCGGGAGAGTGTGGCGACTGCGTAAGGCCCTCTATGGCCTGAAGCAGTCGCCTCG
>SZWC01001403.1:228874-274298 GCA_023375785.1 Penium margaritaceum | reverse complement strand
GGGGGTGGTTCATGATTTGGTGGCTTGGGGCGTGATCTCTACCATGTGAGTAATGTGGCTAAGGTAAACTGTCATTCAAGTTGAGAAGAAGACGAAAAAGTAATGTGATCAGGGAACTATCCCATTGATCCACAAAACTCACCCCGGCTGTAGCATGTGCATGGAAAGGGCACAAACCACCTTCTCTTCCCTATTTTGTGTATAGGGAGAAAAGAAGAGGTGTAAGTTGTAAGTCGCGAGCCAACATTGACGGATTGTGCAACTTCCTACCACTCGGTGTTAGTGTATGGGCTTTAATCTGATTGTCACACGGTCTCGAGCAGCGAGAGCTTCCTAGTTTGTGCTGATGGTTGTCTAGCAGCTACATTGCTCCTTCGGTGACACATATGGTGCATTCTAGCCACCTAGTTCACCCATGCATTTTTTATAGAGTTTTCATGGTGGAGACATGGTGTTGAAGTTCGTTGGCCACTCACATCTCAGTGCCCTCTTGTCTCGCTCTCCATGGCACCCACATGTACAGATTAAATGACATGGCCTCACCTGGTGAAACAGCATGCGAGCGCATCATGACTGGAGACTCTGGCGTCATGAAGCAACTGATCCATCCAGGAGTGCCCTCTGGCACATATGTGGCCATTGATTGACCTTCTCTCATTGATGCGGTAGATGCTAGGGTTCGTACATTCTCACTGCCGTTCTCTGCATCATGCTTGTTTGCTTCCGAGTGTTTTGGGGGAGCTGCATATCATCCGGGTGGTGATCCTTGGGGGGCCACCATGCTTGTATTGGACCGTGCATTGGTGAGAAGCCGCCCTCAGTATAATACCGAGTGGTCGAGCTCAACCCCCGGATGGAGGCGCGTGCTCATCTGAGTGAGTTGCTCGGTGTGAGTGCGTGCTCACCGGTTTCTTAGACTCCCGCTCCCTCTTCAGTCTTTGTCTTCGTGCAACACTCATTTTCAAGGCAAGCCTTTCCGCATCCATGGCTCTTGTCAAATTGCACACCCACATGGCATGCTTGCTCAACAAGGAACCTCTCTAGTAGCTTCTGGTATGAGAGCAATGGGGCTTGCCCCCAGATCCTCTTCGACCTTGGACCTGTGACTTACCCGCCGAACCGGCCTCATTGCCGTCACGACGGGACCATGGCACTCTTGCCTGCAGCATTCTTGCCATAGTCGGTCCATCCGCACCATCACCCCCCACGACCATATCTCTAGCCGGGCATCATCAACGCCGGCGGCGCTTCCCAATCTCCGGAACTCTCACCATCACCGTCTTTATGACGGTGGCGGTGAGAGTCTTCGCTGAAAACGCGTTCTAAGCAGTCGCGAAGCACGCTCTCACATCTCCACCGACCTGCAGCTCCTACAACCTTGCAGCTTTCTACTGCACCATCTCCTGCCTCGTCTGCCGTCTTCTCGTGGTAGTCAGCACCATTGCATTCTTCAGTGCCTTTCATGCATCTTGGCACTCTCGGCCTCAGTACACTTCAGGCTGCGTCTCCTCTACGCCCTGCGCTCTGTAGCACCACAGTCGGCAGTAACATCTCTTGGTTGCATCTGCAGCCCTAATGTCTGTCACGCTGGATTCGCCGCCGCGTGACGGACCCCCGGACGAAGAGTTTGACTACCCTCGCCCCGGTGCTTGCTACACTGACAGTGGAAGGGAGGACCCTCGAGTGTTCGATGAGCCTCCACTCACTGAGGATGACATCCCATTGTGATTTCGCATGCTAGACAGCGTATACTGGCACTCGGACATCGCTGTAGTATGAGAGCGTGAGGTGGCGAGAGAGCGTGAGGAGATTGACAGGCAGGTGTACACAACAGAGGATCTGTCGCCATCACCTCCTCACATTCCGAACATGCAACCACCTCGGGATCCCCAGTCGTCCAACACCGCCTCCATTGCCGCCCCTGCTCCATCTCCCACACCAGCAGATGCGGCTCGACCGTCCACCGCACATGACATTCCCGGCGTCATCCCCGTCTTGCTACTTCATACAGACTCCATTGGCTTGGCTGGTGCTATTCTCGACGCAGCCACTGGTGCCGCTAGAACCTTTGCAGCCAAACCCCGTGCCTACAGAGCCCCAACGCAGACTGTAGTGGACCGCGCAGCCGAGGCTTACGGGCATGTTGGAGCATCCCTCACGTTGCTGGCGGCTGCCGCTGCCAACGTCGCCACACAAGTGACAGTAGCATTCGCTATTGTGGCCATTGCCGCGGCCTCCGTAGCTGATGCGACAGCCAGCGCCGTCGGTTCCATTTGTGCGTCTAGTGCATCTGCTGTTCTGACCCCCACTGGTGCACCCTGAGAGATTATACCTTACGTCACGATGGGCGTCCTCATCGAGTCAGCATCAGCTGTAGTCGCAGGCGCCACCGTCACAGGGCTCCTTTGCCTCACAGCAGGAGTGGTTGGGTGGGTGGCTATTCTCATCTCATCTGTGGCTGCAGTGGTGCCGCCACTCTTCTCAGTACATCCACGCCGCCAGCCTGGTGAGCTCTCCTCACTCTCCTTGCTTTCCATCTCCTCTCCACCTACACCTCTTGTCATTTCCCATCATGTCAGGAACAGAGGAAACAATAGAAGCTCTTCAGGCTGTACTTAGCGAGGCACAAGCGGCTCGTCGCAAGGTTGAGGATGAGCTTCAACAAGGACGTGAAGCGCAGCATGAGCTTGCGACCACAGTAGCCACCCTGGTCATTGAACGCTTGCGTGCAATCCCGACTTTTACTGCTGCTCTGCCCGCTGAAAACGATGCATCTGCTCACTCATCTGTGCCTCTCAGTGGTAATGTCCCCAGTTCCTTGTCACCCGTTCTCTCTGCTGCTGCTGTTGCTCAAGCCCTCCTTCCGGCCAGACAGAAAGATTTATTGACACCACCGCCTTCGTTTACTTCCCAAAATCACCTTGACTTCTTGAGAGACACGCTTCAGCGCATGGGCGTAAGGGGAGCTCTTGTGCGAGTATTACTCCCCCGCTAAGCTGCCATTTGTCCCCCAGCCCACTGAGACGGCTCGGGCTGTATGGGCCCCATAAATGCGGGACCTGAGGGTCTCCTTGACGACATTGGTACGTACAACACCGATTCCACACGAGGCACATCCGCTGAGCCTGTTGGTGCCTATGCCCACATCCGTCGCCGCAAAACTGTAACTGGGTATGCTGCTCAGAGTGCTCCGACTGTGCAGTTCGACACACTTCACATGCGGACGGATGAGACCGTTGATGAGTATTGGGCACGTAGCCTGCGCCTTCTGCACGATCTGGGCAAGGCAGTCGTAGCCCCCCTCTCTGCCTGCTTGTCCATTGTTGTTGGTCTCATCCCTGAGCTCTTTGACCTCTACCTTCATGTTTCCCAGGCCGAGCTTGAGCGCCTTGCTACTTCCCCGGTCCCTGAGAACACGCCTCCTGGGGTCGGCCCTCTCTATGAGTTCAATGCTTCTCGTCTCACCGATTGGTGGAGCAACGTACAGAACAAACGCATGCATCACGCAGCCCTCGCAGTGGTCACCACCTCATTATCCTCCTCGCTTGCAACCACTGCCTCTTCTCCATCCCTCTCTTCTCCTGCCTCAGCTCATCCAACTCAAGCTGCCACTCGGGGCAGTGGCGGGGGTTCAGGTCATGGGGGTGGCCGTGGTGGGAAGGGGCGTGGGGGTGGCCGCGGTGGCAAGCCCTCCTCAGGCACCACCACTTCCACCGACATCACTTGCTAAATCTGCGGTGTCACTGGATACTCTGCACGGCTCCCCGTGATGACGTCCGTCTGGCATCGTCCATGTGTGCCCATTGGACGCGCACGGGTGTCACCTCCCCCTCTGTAGTAGCAGTAGTGACCGTTGCATCTTCCTCACCTTCCTCCTCAGCACCAGCGCTCACCACCACTCCTACTCCTCTCCAACCATCACCACCGCCCGCCAGCCCATGGAGTTGGATTCCGCCTCCATGTGGACCTCCCTACTATGGTCCTCCTCCCTCTCATTACTCCCCGCCTCCATGGGCCCGTGATGATGGTCACTTCTCCGACCGCTCCTCCAATCGCTCTTCCAGCCGCTCCTCTGATCGTCGAGATGAGGAGCGCACTCTTGAGCGACGCTTGGCGGAGCTCCTCCACCTTCGCTCTCAAGGAGGTGAGAGTGTGAGTGGTTCTCTTGTGTGTCTGTCTGTGAGTCTGATGCCATCCTTCGTGGTGCTACATCTGGTAGTGTACTAGGGGCTTTGCCTGATGACCATTTCTGAATTGAAGGGTGGCAGTCTCATATATTTCTCACTTGTCTCGGTGGTGCCTCTTCCCTTTTTTTTTTTTTTTTCTCCTCATGGCACGGTTGTTGTCTGCCTTGTTCTACCCTCCACTCATGCGTCCCCCGGCCTCTGGATCATTGATTATAGGGCCACACATCACATGACCTCCGGTCGTTTGTCCTTTGTGTCCCTCGGGCCTGTTTGCTCTGTTCACTGTGTGCGTACTGGCTCAGGCCAACTTCTCCCTGTCCAGGTGTTGGTGTTGTTCGCTTTGTTGGCCCTGGTGGCACTGTGTATCTCCCTGATGTGCTGTATGTTCCTGACCTTGAGGTCAGTCTTCTCTCTGTGACCACCCTGGACGACCAAGGCATGGAATTCTCGTCTAGTAATGGCCTTGCCTCTATCTCACTGCGCTTTTCTGGCTGTGTTGTTGTTCACGGCGTGTGCTGTGATCACTTGTTCCATGTCCTCTCACTCTGCCATCGTTTTCCGCTGCCTCTGCTCTTGCGCCTGTCGCTCCCTCCTTGTCTTCTGCCCATGCTAATCTTCTGCATCGTCGTCTTTGTCACATTCACACTACCGCAATTCAGCGTCTTCTCCGCCTCCGGCCTGCTACCGGCCTTGATCCTGCGACATTTGCACCTCCATGCTCCTCCACTTGCCTTGACTGTGCCAGCGGCAAGACGCACCACTCCGTGTTCACCACTGCTGAGTCCACTACCTCGCACCCTCTTGACCTCGTGCATGCTGATGTCGTGGGTCCTCTGCCTCAGGACTTCCTTGGATGTCTCGGTCGTTATGTGGTGTAATTGACTGATGACTTCTATCGCTACCGTTGGGTTTCTACTCTTTGCCACAAAAGTGAAGTCATTGACGTGCTTGAGTGTTGGCTTCCTCAGAATGAGTGTGCCTGTCTTTGTCCATTGCGTTTCTTTCGCAGTGACAGAGGGGTTGAGTTGTTTCATCCTACCTCTCGCTTCCTTGAGTCTCGTGGTGTTCGTCTTGAGTCCTCTGCCCCCTACATCCCACAGCAGAACGGCGTGTCCAAGCATTGGAATCACACCCTTGCTGATGATGTACGCTTCCTTCCTTCCGTCTCCGGTCAGTCCACCCTCTTTGCCTTTGAAGCTATGTACTGCATGACATGGGCCTAGAATCTGGTTCCACATGGACCCCTTCTCCACACTGTCACGCCCTTTGAGCGTTGGACTGGCCGCCGTGCTGATCTCCGCCTTGCCCGTGTATGGGGGTGTCTTGCTTCAGTGTGGATTTTCGCCGACCAACGAGATGGTAAGCTGTGTCCCCGTGGTCGTTTGTGCATCTTTCTCGGTGTCTCATCGTTCTCCAAAGATTGGAGATTTTGGGATCCCTCCCACTGTCATGTCCTTGAGTCCCGTGATATCATCTTATTTGAACACCTGTTTGAACGCGATGTCTCCCGCTTTGGTGGATCCCTCCCTCCGCCTCCTCGAGGTGGGGATGGCTCTCTTCCCTCCCGGGCCTCTGTTCCCCCCTTTGCACGTCCATCGGCACCCGCTACCTTCTCTGGGCCCTCTGCTACCTCTGAGTCCTCGGCTCCCTCTGCCTCTCCCAGGCCAGCCTCTTCTACCTTCCCTGCGTCCTTGGCTCCTTTTGCCTCCTCTGCGCCTGCAACCCCTGTTTCTCCTGAGCCTCCTGTGTCTTCTGAGCCTTCTATTTCCTCTGACTCCTCTTCTACCTCTGGGCCCATCGATCCCACTGCTCCTTCGGCCTCTTCTGAGCCCTCTTTCACCTCTACTACACCTTCCCCTGTGGCTTCATCTCCGCCGTCTGCGCGTGCCCAATCTGTTGCTCTAGTCTCACCCTACACGCGTGGTGGTCGCCTCAGGGCACTCACGTCTCACTCCCACCCTGCTGTCTATGGTGACCCTGGCCTTCACGCTCTTGGCCTTACAACATCCGCCTTGTCCACGGCTGTCTCTGTGGTCCATCCCAACACTGTACTTGGCTACTCCCTCATTGAACAAGAGTTCCGTTTAGCTCTATCTTCGTCTGTAGCTGGGTAAGTTGCCTCGTGATTTGCTGGTGGTGGCCTCTCTCCTCTTCCACCTGAACCTCTTACTGTGCAGGCTACTCGTACGGCAACTGATTCCCCTTTCTGGGAGCAAGTCATGAAAGCTGAGCTTGACGTCCTGTTTGAGCACGTTGTGTATGAGCTAGTGGATCTCCCACCAGGTCACAAAGCTGTCGTTGCGAAATTGGTGTACCGTCGCAAGTTGAAACCTAATAACACTGTTGAATGGTACAAGGCGCGCCTCACGGCCAAAGGGTTCTCACAGATTCATCAAGTCAACTTTGATGAGACCTTCGTCCCAGTAGGTCGCTACACCACAGCCAGGGCACTTCTCAGCCTGGTAGTCCAGCATGACCTGGAGCTGAAGCAAATGGACGTCAACAACGCCTTCCTGCATGGTAGGTTGGACGAGGAAATTTACATGGTGTAGCCACCTGGTTTCTCTGACGGAACAAACCGAGTGTGGCGCCCGCGCAAGGCCCTCTATGGCCTAGAACAGTCCCCATGCTGCTGGAACCAAGATATCACAGAAACCATAGGAAAAGGGAGCTTCTGAAGAAGCACTATGGACCCCGCTCTCTTTCTCAGTGCTCCCACCAAGCCCCTTGTTGCCATCCTTGTCTATGTGGACAATCTCCTCATTGCATCTCCTGACACTACGTATGTCGCAGCTACAAAGTCCCTTCTTCAAGCGGCATACAAAATGAAGGACCCTGGTCGAGCCCGTGTCTTGTTGGGTATGGAACTAGAGCGTAATCGCACACGTCGCACGCTGCACGTTCAACAAGCCGTGTACGTCCGTAACTTGGGTGAGCGCTTTGAGCCGCTCCTCACTTCCATCCCCATCGCATCTACACCTATGACCCCATCCGATCGGCCGCTGCCAAAGTCCTTGGAACCATCAAACCTATGGGAGACGGTTGATGTGACGGACTACCTCCGGGTCATTGGCTCCCTGATGTAACTTGCTCCCGCCGGGTCATTTGTCGTTAACTTCTTGTCTCAATTCTCTAAGTGTCCCCGTGAGTGTCATCTCGAGGCAGTGTTGCTAGTAGTGCGGTATGCACTATCCGCATCCCGTGTCGGGTTGTACTTTTGCACACAACCCTCAATCCTTGTTGATGGCTTCACTGACAACGACTGGGCACATGATTCTGATGCACGCAGCAGAACAGGATGCATCTTGATGGTGGGAGGAACAGTAGTTTCGTGGAAAAGTAGAAAACAAGGGTGTGTTGCCCGCAACACAGCTGAGGCCGAGTATGTCGCTCTTGGCGTAGGCATGTGTGAGGCTGTCTGGCTTTGTCGTCCACTACAGCAATGGCATGCTCCCATCCGTTGTATTACTCTATGCTGTGACAATCAAAGCACAAAGTCCATTGCCAAAACCAGTGGCATGCAACACTCACGCACCAAGCATATGAACGCGAAGCATCATTTTGTTCGCGAGTGCATTGCTGTTGGCATTGTCCGAGTTGCTTGGGTGGACACACGTTCTCAGAGAGCCGACTTTCTCACCAAGGCTCTCAGCCAAAACATCTTGAAAAGTATTGTTCATGCTATTGGTCTCATATGTCCCTATGACCCAGATTGTGTTGCATGACGCTCTTCTTGTCTCTGTCTATCTCATCTGTATGAACGTTCCATGCGTGTGGAGTTGCTTTCTTGCGGGTCATGGCGGAGTGTTGAAGTTCGTTGGCCACTCACATCTAAATGCCCTCTTGTCTCGCTCTCCATGGCACCCACATGTACGGATTAAATGACATGGCCTCACCTGGTGAAACATCATGCGAGCGCATCATGACTGGAGACTCTGGCGTCATGAAGCAACTGATCTATCTAGGAGTGCCCTCTGGCACATACATGGCCATTGATTGACTCTCTCTCATTGATGCGGTAGATGCTAAGGTTTGTACATTCTCACTGCCGTTCCCTGCATAATGCTTGTTTGCTTCTGAGTGTTTAACGGGAGCTGCATATCATCCGGGTGCTGCTCCTTAGGGAGCCACCGTGCTTGTTTAGGACAGTGCATTGGTGAGAAGTAGCCCTCAGTTTAGTACCGAGTGGTCGGGCTCGACCCCCGGGTGGTGGCGCGTGCTCATCTGAGTGAGCTGCTTGGCGTGAGTGCGTGCTCACCTGTTTCTTAGACTGCCGCTCCCTCTTCAGTCTCTGTCTTTGTGCAACACTCATTTTCAAGGCAAGCCTTGCCATCGTTTCTAAACTGCTGACCCACATGGCATGCTTGCTCAACAAGGAACCTTCCTAGTAACTCCACTTGGTGCTTTGTGCTAGTGCTCCGGGAGACCCCTTGGAGATTTGACGCATATTGCCTCTAACAGGTTGATTACTCTCTTTGTGATCGAGACCCAGGTACACAGTGGTTTGTACCGGTACTTTTGGAGACCTAGCACATTTTGAACGAGTCTTTGTTGACCAATCATCAGACGTATAGTTTGCATGCGGTTGAGACCCGGATGCCCGGTTACATGTTCCGGTGTATGGTGAGGCCTAAACTTGCTTAGCTTGGCCACGCGGTGATGCTAGTGTGTCACTGTAGATTCTGGATGTGTTTTGGGTAAATGTATATTTTCTCGTCAGTCGAGACCCGTACACAAGGTTGACTGTTCTGGTTCCTTGGGAGACCTCCAGTGTGCGGTTCATGCATTGGGACATGTGTGTTCTCCGTTCGTGGCACGAACGGAGCATGGACGCACTACTACTCTATGGTTGACATGGGTCCCATGCCAACCATAGAGTTGTAGTGCGTCCATGCTCAGTGCACAGGGAGGCGTTGGGCGAAAGCACACACGACAACACAGGTGGCGCAGTGCGGAGTGCGGCAGCCGGGACAAGAAGCTCAGCGTAGTGACGGNACAGTGGTTTGTACCGGTACTTTTGGAGACCTAGCACATTTTGAACGAGTCTTTGTTGACTTATCATCAGACGTATAGTTTGCATGCGGTTGAGACCCGGATGCCCGGTTACATGTTCCGGTGTATGGTGAGGCCTAAACTTGCTTAGCTTGGCCACGCGGTGATGCTAGTGTGTCACTGTAGATTCTGGATGTGTTTTGGGTAAATGTATATTTTCTCGTCAGTCGAGACCCGTACACAAGGTTGACTGTTCTGGTTCCTTGGGAGACCTCCAGTGTGCGGTTCATGCATTGGGACATGTGTGTTCTCCGTTCGTGGCACGAACGGAGCATGGACGCACTACTACTCTATGGTTGACATGGGTCCCATGCCAACCATAGAGTTTTAGTGCGTCCATGCTCAGTGCACAGGGAGGCGTTGGGCGAAAGCACACACGACAACACAGGTGGCGCAGTGCGGAGTGCGGCAGCCGGGACAAGAAGCTCAGCGTAGTGACGGCAGTGGGGCAGCCGTTCCGACTTATGCCGATGCCGCATGTGCGAAAGGTCTGCAACAGGCGATGCAATGGTTGCATAGTGGAACAGTTGAAGGAAAGAGTACTACGATAGTGATTGTAGCGGGGCAGAGACTGCTACTGCTGCCGTTCATGTGGATGCACGAGGCACCATAGTAGGTGTCGTAGTGGCCGCAAAGAGTAACGGCCACTAAGATGGGATACTACGATGGTGACAGGGTAGTGGTTGAGGATAGAGATGCCTAACAAGAAGTAGAGCAAGGGAAGTGAGAGCGAAACGCACAGAGCTTAAGGAGAGCACGCCATGGACGCTGGTGTCTCAGGTATTTAGCGAAGAAATTCTAAGAGTCACACAGAGGTGTTAGCATGCTTCGAGCGGCCGGTGGGGTGACGAGGGGGCCAACAACGAGCCCATCCTCGCTCTCACCCCTGCCAAGCGAGGCTCGAACCTATATCTGCTGCATGCATGAACCTGTTAGCAAGAAACCATTTGAGGCTATGAGAACAACCCGGCTACCCCCCCCCTTTCTAACAAGTGGCACTAGGAACCCTAGTTTCATCAAGAATATAAGATAAGAGAGCCTGGTGTGGGGGTAACACTCCATCCTGCGAGTGTCTCTGGATTGTCTCCTTCTGCATGCCCACGAGTCACCACTACGTGAGCTACGACGTCAGCGCCGATGTCCCTCCAGCATCTGTCACCTGTGTCAGTGCGGTGAGTATGCAGCGAGGTCAGAGGTCACAACGGGTCTGTGGCACATAAACCAACACTCTCCCATGACCCATATTCAATGCACACGAATACAAACGTACAGGCAAACACGAGTGACACAAGATGTGACATGCGACTATACAGACACAGGGGACAACCATTCACCCAGGGTCACCACATGGACACAATAGCCCAATTGTGTGCACAACAACCTTGAAGACGTTACTGCTTTGTGCCTTCATGAGGAAGTCAACTCTTTGCTGTCATGTGTCGACCCAGACGATCTGGACATCACCTACAACAGAGCGCTCACGCACAAAATGATGCTCAACATTGATGTGTTTCGTGCGTGTGTGATGCATACCATCCTGCTCGGCAATGGCCTTGGTGCTCTAGTTGTCATAGCGCAACGTGATGCAGTGGATGGGGACGCGAAATTGCTGAAGCATGCAACACACCCACGGTCGGGACTGGTTAGCAAGACGAGCTCATTCGACCGCATCATTCTCCGGACGCGAGATGAACTAGCAAGGAACCAACTTATACACACTCCAAGATAGCTGAAGCTACATACCTGGCTTCAACTTACAACTTACCTTAATAAAAAAATGTTGAATCTATGTGTTAAAGGAGGAAATATACAAAAATTGAAGTAATACCAATAATTATGTAACACAAAGTATTAGCTACATTGAAATTATTACAATAGGTGCTCATAGACAAAGTCACGATGGATCATTCACACAGGATGGTCGAATCATAGATGTATGAACAAAAGAAACGTAAAATGAATGCATTTGATACCTTTTTTTCCATTTCTAATCAACCAAAGTCATAGATACCCTAGTGCCACATGAATTCATGGTTTAAAATAATTTATGGGATGCATACTTTATTTGTGGGTTTTTTTCTTTTTGGGTTCGCACACAAAATGAACAAAATTAGGCAAATCCGTGCACATGAATTTGTGGCCACTTAGGTAACTTAGGATGGCTGGTGCAGGTCCTGCTTGTGTGTTTTTCTGACTTCGCTTGTTTGAACAGGAAAGATGCACGACCAACGTTTGTGCGTGAATGTTGGGTCGCGCATTAGATTTCGTTGTGTCGCGGATCTGCGATCCGGCAAAGCACAATGGTCGTGTGACAGTCGATGGCGAATCGCCCTCTGTGTCGCAAAGCCATAGATGCGGTTCAAAATCTCACTTCTTGCGATATTGCAGCCAATGGTGTCATTATGTCCCGCCTCACACACTTCTTCACCAAGGTTTCGCAAGAGGAGCATCAGGACAACATCGCACAAGCTCTTGCTGGTCTGAAGCCGATAGCTCGCCCTCGTCGCGGCCCCGGACGTCCTTGGAAGAATGTCCTTGTCCTCCCCTCATCTGTAACCCCTACGGTGTCGACAGTGCCTGTCGGACAGCCCTCCGTTCCTGGGTCCGAAGGCACCTCCATTCACGAAAGGCTCCCACAGAAGCGTCAGCGTGTTGTCCTGTCTCACACATCGGATGACGACAAAGAAGACGATCGCGCTGCACATGCACCAGCTGAAGATGGTGCCGTGGTTGACAGCGACGCTGGGCACGCCGACGACAAAGACGGGGCGGTTTCCATTTTTGACGACATCGATGCTGCAGTACATGCAGTTCTATTGGCTGAGGAACTGGCCAAGCGAGACGGCGCCGAGAAGCAGATCGTCGCTCAGATCATCGCCGAGCTGGACGCCGGGGACGCCGATGATGCTGACGCTGACATCGATGAGATCAACGATGCGGCTGTGCAGCTTGCAAATTCCATGTCATCGTCATCGTCCTCGACAACAGGCAGCAGCAAGAGGGGGTCCTACACGGAATGGTTCGGCCTCGGTCATGTCCCCATCATCCACGCTGCCGTCATACGTCATGGCGGATCAATAATCAAGGCCATCAACTTCCTCTGCCATGCATACCGCACTCCGAGTTCCCCTCTGGTCTACGACAAGCTGTCGTACAGCTCCGTGAGGGGGTGGTACGAGGCATGCCGCGCGGTGTTGAAGCCGCGCTACGCACCAGCTCTCGTCGCTGGTGGCAACATGCCAAAGGACGAAGCATCTCACACAGTTCCTCGCATCCAGGGAAGCCGAGGGAAGAAGGGCTTCTTCGCCGACCACCCAGTGCTGAAAGGGGAGGTGCTACGCTCCCTTGAAGCGATGCGAGAGAGGGGGGTCCTTCTGTGCAGTGCAACGATCAAGGAGAAGGTACACGCCGTCATGCGCGAACGTGGCGTGGACGAGTTGGACAGGGAACCAACGGCCGAGCTGTTCAGCAGGAGCTGGTGTCGCGAATTCATCGCCGACGAGCTCCAGTGGGCATGGCTGTTCAGGACAACGGCTTCGCAGAAGCTTCCACCAGATTGGGAGCTCCGTGCCCTCGCCATGCATCGCCGCGCCGCCTTCTACATCAAACTGCATGCCATCCCTCCATGCCTCGTGGTGAACGCCGATCATACCGGCATCCACCTCGTTCCCACGCCTCGCTCCACGTACGTGCCGAAAGGTGCGGACGAAGTGAAGGTGTGCGGTAAAGAGGACAAGAGGCAGGTGACCTGCCTCGTTGCATGCACCATGGACGGCGGCGTTTTGCTGTTCCAGGTCATCTGGACTGGCAAAACGACCGCGTGTCACCCTGATGGCGTCAACACCGCCACTGCCCTCCAGAGAAGCCAGTGGCAATTCACGCACACGGCGAACCACTGGGCCAGCGTGGAAACAACAAAGCAGTGGTTCTGCATGGTGCTAGTACCCTACTTCATCCGCATGTGCGCGGAGCACCGCCTCGACCACACTGCCAACAACATGCTGCTTGTCCTGGACGCACGGCGGCTGCAAGCATCTGATGACTTCCGCGCATGGGTGCACGAGCACTTCCCATGGGTGCAGCTCCTTTACAATCCTGCCGACTGGACCGCCAAGCTGCAGCCATGCGACATTGGATTGCAAAAGCCATTCAACGGGGAGGTGTCTAAAGGGTATGCTTCATGGGTGGGGAAAAAATTGAATGACACGGACCATGTCAACTTGGGGATGCGGGCCATAAAGGACGCATCTGTTGGAGGGATGCTGCAGGGCTGGGCACATCCGCGACGGAGTCCACGGATTGTGCAAAACGCATGGAGGCAGGGTGGGTGGGACAAGTGTCTGGATGCCGACTTCCAGCGTGTAGCATCCAATGACATGTTGACCTACATGACAGAATCTGACCAGCAGGGGTACGAGGACGAGGATCGTGTGGAGTAGGATGCACGCTCACAATTCTGTTAATGCCATGTCCACTTTCCACACTTTGCATCGGTCTCTCTCTCTCTGTCTCTCTCTCTCTCTCTATCTCTCTCTCTCTCTCTCTCTCTCTCTCTCTCTCTCTCTATCTCTCTCTCACTCTCGCTCACAACTCATCGATGGAATTTGTCTGTAGCTGTCGTTGACTTGCCATCCACGTTGGAGACTACAAAGACACGTCAGACCACTTCACAACGAAATCACGTAGCACGTCGTTTTGACCTAAATCGTAAGCGGAAAACAGCGATCACCACCAGTGCATGGCCTGTCCTAACAAAAAGCTGAGGTCACCCCGGAAATGAATTATTGAATCGCACACAAATAAGCACGAACCTTTTCCAATGCACACACGAACATTTGAATTCAAAAAAAATATATGTTCACCTATGAATTCATGTGGCACTAGGGTAGATGCGTGTAAATGTATACAGACGTGAACACATGTATGGATACGATGAATGTGTGGAGCGTAGTCCATGGAAAAATTCCAAGTGGCAAAATGATTGGAATGCAAGATCTTTGTACATTTTGTTTAATTTTGGTTTGAAAGTAATGATTCCACAAGATCTCTTCTAGATAACATCACATTTGGAAGTACTTTGAAAAGAAGCCAAACTTGTAAATACACTCATGACCAAAAAAATTGAATGCTGATGCTTTCACATGATTATTTACTTCCTATATTTTCATTCAATTTTTTCCCCTGTTTACAAAAAATGCATAGGTTAATACATAACCCTGTGCACCTTAGTGCAACATTGGAACCTTGTTTTGTGATGTTTTGAGAGGAGGGATTGTGATAGAATCAGCAAGAAATCACACTTCTCGCTTTTTTTCTTCTTCCGAAATCTACGAAAGTTTGTCCTGAATTTTGGGAAAGCTGTGAAGCGCCTAAAACGTGCTACGAGCTTGTCCAAGCTCTTTTCTTGGTGGCTAGCATGTTTCTTTGTTAGCAATGAAGATGCGCAAGCTGAATCGTACTTGTCCGTTTAATGCAAAACTCCTCCAATGCCATCAATCTAGATGAGGATTCCTTCATATCCATTTTCGTTTAAAAATCACATGAACGTCCCAACCCTAGGAATTTATATTGATTCTTTGCTTTTCCACATGTAACACGTTGGGAACGTTGCTACGTTGACAGAACTAGGGTTACAATCAATTAAAAATGGCAAGAAGGCTTTGCTTCCATGAGTGATTTTTTGCATAGGTTTTGGCAATTGGCAAACGCCCTCGAGGCCATGCCAAGATCCTCGCCGTGACACTTCCTGCCACCCGAGGGTAGAATCAAAATCAAAATCAAAGCAGTTGGTTCACCCCCTGGGATGAAGATGTCCATGATGAATGTGTTGTGAAATGCTTTTTACAAAGAATGCAGCAAGAGCTACAGTCAACATTATAGTTTTTACTATGAATTTCATTCTAGAGCCTCATTGTTTTTCCCTCTCAATCTTTGATTTATAGTTGATTCTGAATTTAGGAGGAAAAAAGTTTGAATGAACTGGACTACAACTATGAATCGGTCAACCTCGCGCTTATCGGTCTCCAATCTTGATGCACATCCACCTTGATTCTTTCGGAGAACGACTACATCCATGTTCGTTCCTGTCGCGTTGCAGGCACGTATCGTCAATGGATAACGATGAAGCAGCGCTCTCACACAGATTAACTTATGAAAGTCCTTGAATCTCCACAATCGATGTGGAAGGAGAACTTAACATTACACGTTGATGTAAGTTCAGATTTGGCAAAATGCGGTTTTCAAATTACTTTCAGATAAACGTCTACATGACGGTCTTGCTGACTCGTTGTTTTCATTTCTGTAGACAAGGCGTTCCCCACATGTTGCAAAGCCTACCACGTAGACCGACATCCGTGTAGAATCAGAAGAAATCAGAGGGAGTCTTTTGTTTCCTCCTTTGCCTTTCACAATGTTTTTGGCATCTTCGGCAATGATTATGACCTCTTGCGAACGGGTTCATGTGCTGCCTCCCACCTCCATATCATAGAATCAAAATTAAAATCAATGCAGCGGTTCTAGGCACATCTTTCCCTCTCGTTGCTAGGACAATACGGGGTGAAACATTGCTTTCCTTTTCATTTTGATTCTACAGTCTCATCAATTTGGTGCTCGATAAGTGATTCTTTTGTGATTCTGTATGCAAGAGGAAGTTTACAAGAATAAGTGAGAAATCACATCATAGACCACAGATTTTGCGCTTTTCTCGATGAGAAAAATGACAGATGTTTGTCCGGATTTTGCAGATAGCCAACAAACTCTGGAAACATGCGACAGGCTCCTCGGAGCTCGTTGCTCCACAGCTCATTGAGTTTCGGGTCAGCAACCAATCTATGCAAGATTAATCATGCTAGTCCGTCCAGTGCAAAACTTGTTTAACACCATTAATGTATGGCAAGATTCGTCTTAAACAACTTTCAAATAGGTTTTCATCTAAATGTCCTAATCCCATGCATTCGGCTTGATTCTAGAGTTTTCTGCACATAAGACGTTGGGAGCAATACCACGATGGAAAATCACTTGAAAGTGTTGGGAAGGCTTCGATTCCAAGAATGATTCCTCGGGTAGGATTTGACGTAGTCGCAAACATCTACGAGGACTCGCCAAGCTCGTCATCAAGGTGTGTCTTGCCAGCCAAGGGTAGAATCAAAATTAACATCAATGTTGGTTCACCCCATAAATCTTAATGGATGTGCACTAGCCGCTGAGTGTGCAAGGTGCAAGTTGATGTCACGCAATGCTCCAAATTCTTCAAGCAAGGCTTGCTGTGCAATGCGTCTTAAAAATGAAAAATGGTGTCCGTTTAAGCCAGAAAATGTGAAGGGAAACTTTGAAGGAGTCCTAGTTGCTCTCTTGCTCATTCGAATTGTTTCCCTCCAACTCAAAAAATCAAGAAAAAAATCATGGTTTGAGAGGGAAAAGTCTGAAACCTTAGACAAAAAATTGAAAAAAATGTGTTAGTTCAAGGTTGGATCCAAACCTGTCGGACTCTGGCACTGCAGAAGTAGAGACCCTCTCGCAAACGTTATCAAAGTGGTTTTCCCTCCGAGTTGGATCCTAACTTGCCGGACTCCAATGAGGTTAGAGAAAGTGCCAGCTTACCCCCTGCCAGGAATCCTACCACAGGATCTCCCACGAACCTTGCCGTAGACAATTCAACTCTTCCTCGGTATCAACATCATCTTGGTTTGCTCCACTATGAGGCCTGCAGCAAATGCTGTCCGGCACCAAAATGCGTTGAACGGTGTTGAGACCAGTTGTCAATTGTCACGAGATATCTGAAACTTGGATAATCTTAAATAGAGCAAGATTGCCGGCATCCAACCTCATTATTCAACAAAACGTAACTTCGAGCAGGTTTTTTTTTGGCCTGTTGCGGGATACTACAATGGCTATTCAGTTGCCATTTTATGTAGATTGGATGGCTGAGGCAAGCCATAGACCCTCGAATGATTTGATGGACCAATCAGAAAACCGTGGGCTATGTCTACCCCAAACCCGCTGTTGACCTCGGGATAACGGTGGCCGCACAAACATGGGTGCGTGACAGATCAGCTCGCAAGGCCTTTGTCAAGTGTTTGACCCTCACCAGGGTGTTTTTCCCACTTACGCCAATCATGCCGTGCCGGATTCTGGCAGGTTTGGACCTGCCTCTCCGTTCCCGACCAAACAGGGTCCAGGTTTGTGCCCCAACGGGCCCTGTGGCAAAAAGTGTTGGATAAGTCTATGCTCTCGCTGGATTTGAACTCGGGCGTCTCGCTTGTCAGTCCTGTTTAAGGCCAAGCCATTGTCTTCTGAACCGCAGTATTCGCAACACCTTACTCACGGAGTCCACAAGACAAAGAGATTGAAGTTGTGTGAGTTGTGTGTAGAACGGACTCCATTCTTCCTGCCACTATGCAACACTTTAAACACCTCTCATCATGGATGAGGACGACAACATCCAGGCCACATACGTCAACCACATGCTTCAGTTATGGAGTTATCTGCACACCAGTATTATTGCCATTTTTTCCTAGATCTTTATGCGCATCTTGCATCATGTTGGCCGGCGGCCAATGCTCAAGGGCTCATTGACCAGATTTGCATGGTTCCCTGAGTTGGAGCAAGGATATATGCAGCATATGTACAGTATGGCTTGCCTCAATGCCAACACATGGCATGCTATCCTCGTGGATTTCAGAACAATAGGTGAAATACACGATACTCAACTACCCGTGCACATGAAAATGTTCATCTGGCTACAGTGTGTTTTTTTCGGTCTATCGGTCCTTGGGCTCATGCAACGCTTTCAACATAGTTATGCCACAATTCCGTGGGTGCATCATGAAGTTGGACGTGTTATCTTTCACAAGGGAGGGAATGCTATTCGCATATGGCACTGGAGGGGCAGCCCATGCATGAAATAGCAGGAGACAACCTTACAAGAGTCTTAAGTGCAACTCCATCATTCAGAAGATCGTATAATTACTACAACAATGGTCAATAGAGAAAGCATACCCAGCAATGGGCAGTGGTAATCGGTGAATACTTTAGTGATAGAGGATCCGCAGCGCATGAACATCGATGTCCTTTGGACGAACCAGGCAGCAACGGCAGCTTTCATGGAAAATGGCACAACACTAACAAACCCGATGGCCAACCCAGTGATGGATCCCTCGGGCTCACCAAATCCTCTACCGCCTGCGTTGCCCGCCAAGATGACACCTGGTGCCATGGGAGGCACCGACGGACAAGCTTGCATTAACGAGGATTTATTCCATAATTATCGAGACTCAAGAGCCTCAATATCCATGTGCTCCAGTAACTCAACCCGCAATGGAGGAGCTTTGACATTCTTGTACGTATAACACAGTGCTCACCAAGATAGATATCCAACTCTTGAGAAAACTCTAGATTTGATTGGCACTCCCTGAGTCGTTCCATCCCGCAAACTGAAAAGGTCCGGTGATCAGGATGTGGCTGACGAGTTTGGAGGAGTACTTCACTACAGATGTATGCAGAACCGAGGAGAACTTTGTCGCCAGCGGTGAACTTGTCGTCATTGCGATGTCAGTCAGCTGCTTGTTTCATCCCTGCTTGCGACTTCGCAAGTGTCTGCCGTGTTTCATCAAATGTAGTGGAGAATTTTTGGCGTTGGATATCAACTGCGGGAATGTTGATTTGGCTGTGTAGTCTGGATGGTGTGGCGGGAAGTTTACCATACACTACTTCAAACGGAGTTTTACCTGTTGCAGTGGAAATCACCAATTTATATGTGATTTTGGGAGTTGGGAGCTTTTCTGCCCAATCCGTCCCGTGAGGTTCGCATAATGTTCAGAAAATTTGTTCGAGCATCTGATTGGTCCACTTGGTCTGGCTGTCGGTTTGAGGATGGAACGCCGTTGAAAGCTGGATTCGGCTGCCGTAGCGAATCATCAGTTCACACCAGAAACAACTGGTGAATTGACTGTCCATGTCACTTGTGATGGTTCTAGGCACGCTGTATCGCCATATGATTATTTAAAAACAGCCATGCTGTTCCTTCAGCGGTGACGGTGGTTGTTATCGGAACAAAGTCAGACATTTTAAAAAACCTGTCGACAACCATGAGGATTGCGTTATATCCTTCATGTGTGACTGGTAATCCAGTATCGGTCCACGGTTCCATTGGAATGGGAAGTGGTTGGAGAGGTCCTGGTGCCCTCGTGCGACGGAATTTTTTTCGTTGACATGTGTTGTAGGATTTGCAGATGTTGGCCATGTACGTTTGCATCTTGTCCCACTAGTAGTGTTTTTCTAGCTTCTTCAGTGTCTTGTCTTCTCTGAAATGTCCTCCTGGACCAGTGTCGTGGCATTCTTCAAGTAGCATACGGCTGAGTTCATCGTTTGGGAAAACGGTCATCCGGGAAGTGAATTTTCACCTGCAATAGGGTGCGTCGTACCAGAACTTCACCTTGTCATATTCGCCATGGTGCTTGTAGCCTCGTGTGAATAACAGCTCAAGATACGGATCTTGCTCTAGCTCTAGCGTTGCTGCCTCAGGCAACAGATATGGTCGGTGGCTGAGCGTGTCTGGTGGGTTGATTTTGCCCGGCCGGTACTCACCATCGTAGTCGCACCTGGATTCAAGAAACTCCATCCATCGGGTTTGACGTTGACTGGGGTTCGTAAGTGGTGGTCAGTGCGTACGAATGATGGTCAGTGTGTACGATGCGTCAGCAGTATTCAAGATACCACCGCCACGTCTGCCGCCAAGTGCATGTACAACCACCAACATCTCCTTCTTGTGTACGGCATAGTTGAGTTCAGGTCCTCGTAGTTTTGGGACATGTCTGTGACCGGTTGCTTGCTATTGCCATGATCTTGCAGGAGGACCATGCCGATGGCTCAATTGGAGGCGTTTGAGCCATGATGTAGTCAATCGTTGGATCGGCTAATCATAGGGCTGGAGCCGAGGTCAGAGCGTTTCGCAAAGCGGTGAACGCTTCTTGTTTGCTATCTCCCCACCGCCACTAATTTTCTTTTCTGCTGAGATGGGAGAGAGGCACTGACACTCACGCCTAATCCCTTATGAAGCGGTGATCGTTTTTTCAAAAGCTGAGAAAAACTTGAACATCTCAGACGTTAACTGATGTCAGCCAATCAGCGCATGCTGCCACCTTTTTTAAATCCATGCTGATCCATCTGCTAGTGAGACGTGACGAAAAAACTAAATCGAACGATGACCGAAGTCTCCCTTTGAGAGTTTACCAAAACTTTTCTCTCTTTGTAAAACATCGAGAACTTTTCAGATGTCTCCATAGTGGTCCTCCAGGATGCGATTGTACACCAGGACGTCATCCAGGTACTCCACGCTTGTCAATCTATGGACGGAAAATGTTATTCATTGCCGCCATGAACGTTGTTGGGGCATTTGTGAGTCTGAACGGCATGACCGTGAACTCAAAATGCCCGTAGCTGTTCGCAACGCCGACTTCTCGATATCGGCATTTACCACACGGATCTGGTGCTGTGTAGATTGATTTGGGTGAACATTTGAGCTCCTTGGAGTTGGTCAAAAAGTTTGTCGGCTCGGGGAAGAGGGCAACACTTCTTGATGGCAGCATCGTTCAACACCCGGTAGTCCACAAACATCCCCATTTTGCTAGTTTTCTTTTTTACAAACAACATTGGTGATGCGTATGGTGACGTGGATGGGCAGATAAACCCTTGACTGAGCATTTCATCGAGTCGTTTTTTTAGCTCGGTCAGCACAAGATTTCTCATCCGATAGGCCCCTCGGACTGTGGGTTGGCTGTCCCGTTTCTGTTTGATGCAATGGTCGATGTCGCGTTGAGGTGGTAGGATTCTTGGGATGTCGGGGAAGACATTTGCAAACTCCCGGATGAGTGATACGAACTCTTCCAGTACCATCGTGAACTTTGTTGATGTCCATGACGTAGATGAGGCAGATGACGCTTATGAGGCTGATGATACCAAGTCAGCCGCTGCCACTTCCGCTTCCTCTATTGGCTCAAATTGTACAATCTGCCCACGAGCTTATCATCGTATGCATTACTTGGCCACGTTGAGCGGTATCAAATGCACATGCTGTCACTTTGGCTTCCTCTGCTTCTTGTACCTCTTTTGTGTCTATTGTCGTCTTCGACCCCACGCGTGAGAGTTTTTGCTTGGTACCGTCAATCTCCACATAGACGTCGCCACTACTCCAGTCAACCTATGGACTGTACAAGTACATGAAATCTCATCCGATGATGATTTTATGGTCACTCATTGGACATGACATCCATACTATTACATCTCGCAAGTCCCCCAGTTATAGTCGTAGTGGTTCTCCGAGTCTCCGTATTTGCAATCTCCCATCGACGGCTTTTCCTGCAAACACCCCTTGTTCGGTTTGCAAACCTAGTTTGCAAACCATGTTGTTGCTTAGAATTCTGTGAGAAGCTCCTCTACAATAGTGTTGGTACCATTCTGTGACTCTTGCAATCTCAAGGTTGCACTTTTAGCAGATTCGTTGGTTGGTCGTCCTTGTACCCCTTGTCGAGTTTTGCAATCTCAAAAGGCCTCCGCGGTATCGCAAGCCGTTATGATGGGCGATCGTTCGGCGCAGATCGTTCTTCACGGACAAGAGTCGCGCCATTCACTCCTGTCCTTTGCCATTTCTCGACTCATTTTTCTATAACTTCCCCCCACTTTTTGGTCTGTTTGTTTTGGCAGTTGCACGTGATCTGCCCAAATCTTTTGCAGTTGTAGCAGGAGCGCGTATCGCTCTTGTTGACGGCGTCCACTTCCATTGGAGTTGAGGAGTCCCCTGACTGGCTTCTTCCGTTCCCATGATAACTTTGGTTGGGAGGTCGGCAACTGTAGGATTCATGGATCCGAGCATTATAATCAGCGATGTTGATCCATTCTACTACTGCAATCATTCGCGATAAGTCATTTTGGATGCCAAAAATAGCGATCGCTCGCCGAATGTCTCGTTTGAGGCCATTGTTGTTGTGAACACAGAGCTCGTCGAGGCCGATGTCTCCATGAGTGATGACCTCGCGGAATCTCCATCTGTACTCTGTCACGTTGGAATACTGATGAAGACGTTGGAGCTTGTGCCAAGCATCAAATTTCTCGTTCAGTCGTCCAAAAGGTGCGAGCATTACATGAGAGAAATCATTCCAATCGGTTGGTCGCATCAGCGCGTCTTGCCAATTCAGGTTGATCTGCTCCAAGGGTAGAATGCTTGTGGCTGGTGATATGAAACGGGGGCCGTTGGTCGTCGATGAGGTCCCGCCGATCTCCTATAGCCATTGGATGGCCTTTACATCAGACCACCAACTCAGTACCATGCCATGCAAAAGCACAGCCGTGAGGTCAAGTTTTTCTTAATCGTTGTTGACCCCAACAGCGGTGAGGTACACATCGAGATTTGTCAACCACATCCAAACAGTCGGTCCCCTGGAATTTCCAAGATCAAATGGTTCGGGAGGGGCCGGGTGAATCTCGGGTTTGCTCAAGATTTGGGTATTTCTCTTGACGAGCACTGCTTCTAGTGCACTGGCGTTGCGAAGAGGCTCCATCATGATGTTCAGTTGCTGGAGCAGATGGCTGTTGATCTCCTCGAGCACAGAGATACGGTTCACCAGTTCCTCGTTGATTCGTGCATGTTATCCGATGCCACCTATCATTCCCACTATAGACGTCGAGGCCGTCGGTAGGGGCGGCTACTTTACTGCCGTCGGATCCATGACCGGGTTGGTTGTTGGAACCGTCGTGGTTGATCCAGCTGCCACATAGCCTGCCACGCCAGATTTCACTTCCACTTCAGGATTCCCGTGCATGGGAACGTTCTACTCCTCCATCGCCGATGTCCTCGCCGAAGACCCGATGCGGGTCGTTGGATGTGCTCACTTGCTTCAATTCGTAGTCGCGAGGTCTGAAAATTATTGACGTGCAGGATGCGTTGACGGCTTGTGTGAGGTAGTCCTCCGGATGGGTAAAGTAGTCAGATGCCTCTCTAGCACCGTTGTCTCTGATACCAAGGGTTATGCCGAACGGAGCGTAGATGGTGAACAGGTAGAAGTTGCAAAGCAGAATACGGTTGAAATTTTGGGACACTTGAGCAGTTCATAATTAGCAGTAAATGTGCTTCGATGACAAGTGTCAAAATGATTGAACACATATGTACAATTGTCGAGTTACGAATGAGACATAGTCGATGTTGTCGAGTCGATTGTTCAGCAACACGTGTGGAGTCGTTTCGTGAGTGGTCGGATCAAGAAGCTCCTCCGAGTAATTGGGGTGCTTGGAAGATCAATGACAAAGATGCGATGTGCACCTCTATAAATCTCGATACTTCTCGATTCGTCAAAAACTCGACCAAAAGTTTATGACACTTCTGTCATTGATTCTTGAAAGTGGTCAAAGTTGCTAGAAAGTGTGAGAAAGTTTGCCAGAGGGCGAGGGTAGCCGGTTGAATTGCCCCCGACTGGCGGAGTGAAAATCAAGGTCTCGATGCACTGTAAACTATTTGTGTTATGACAGAAACACTCAATCGAAAAGATTAGGGACTGGTGTACGTCTAATACGTAACGTCTTCGTAACATCTTATGCGAGGAAAACTCAAGAATCAAGCCAAGTGCCTGTGGTTTGGATGTTCATGTAAAAACCTAATCAAAAACTGATTTCAATAAATCTTCTCACACAAAGATGCTCTTGAGCAACTCTCGTACTAAATGGACAAGCACATACATACCTAAGGCAGGTTCCTAGCTGACCCAAAACTTGACTAGCCGTTCCGTTGGGCTCGTCGCACATTTGCTGCGTTCGACGGCTATACTCAAAATCGGGGTTTTTTTCTTTTTTGGCTTGTCCCCCAGAGGTGGAAGCCTACACATGCACCTTTTGGTGGGAATTGAACAGGCAAGATGTTGTTCCACGTGGGGTAACCACGCCAGAGGAGGCCCCCCGAGGGGTTATGTGGGAGTCAAACCCACTGAAACCACCCCTAGTGAGAATGTCGCAACATTCTCAGCGACATTAGATGAGTAGCTTTGAGACACCAGTAGGTTATCCCAACTTGTGATTTTAAGAGAATTTGAGGCATTATAGGAGGTTCTTGGACAATGCAAAGGTTTTGGTGCCTAGATCCCATTTGAGCAAGCCTGTATTGGACAATGCTACAACCGTGGCTTGAGCTCGATCAGCTGGTTGTGAGTTAAGGTATACTAATGCTTATGAAGGCATCATTTCACTTTCCTGAAGATATGGTCGAAGGGCAGTATTCGGATGCGAGATTGATTCGCATCGATGGAACCAGATCTGCTTGATGTAAGTTCCAAGAATTACAACCTATAGAGGACTCTTGCCATTGTAATGAACATGAAAGAGGATCTTAGTGTCGTGTAGGATCTGGCCTGAGAAGTAGGAGCGGTTAACCCAGTAGAGGACTTGTGTTCCTTCATAGATCCGGGAGCAGTTGAAGAAGCAATGTGTGATTGTCTCTTCTTGGTTGCACCGTGGGTAGGAGCCCAAGTGGGGCAAAAACTGGTATCTTTTCCTCATTTGGATGGAGCGTAGATGTAACGGGTCAAGTCTCCACCTCCTGTTCTAAAGTCGTTGTCAGAGTTCACAAAATGGCGATCTCAGTCTGCGTCATGGATTCACCCCCTTCGCAGGACAGAGGGGCAGTCATCATCAACGACTCAGAGCAATGAGACTCGAATATCTCGAGTCTCCGGAGGCCCATTTCCGTTTTTAGCCTTACCCCTGGTTTTAGGATCCAAACCGGGGGTTTCTACCTTGAACTCGTGTTTTCACACGCGTTTTACTGTTGTTTTTATGTCAAAGTTTGTCGCGAACGAACTTTGATTTATGTTCTTGACGTTCTGGCGCAAAATTGTCGTGTGCGAGGCATGCTGGGGATTTCGGCCAGCTTTCTCTCGTCTCTCGTCCCTCGCTCCCCTCCCTTGTCCTCGCTCGCTGGGTTGCAAGGAGGGCAATCGGGGGCGAGGGGACAAGGCCATGAGGCCTCGCCCTCGAGGCCCTCACGGCCCCTCAGCCGCCGATCGCGGTTAGGCCGCGATTGGCGGCCGACGGCTGGCCGGACGGTGGCCGGCCGGTCACTTGGCCGGTCGCCAGCCGTCCAGCCGGCCGGCAGCAAGCTGGCTGGCGGCCAGCAATGTGCTGGCCGCCGGCCAGCCCTCACTGACTTGAGAGGTGGTGCACAACCACCCCTCCTTTCAGCGAGGAGAGAGGGCCGAACCGACCCTCCCGCTACATGCCTCCCCACTTGTTATGAACCGTCCCGGTTCATGAACAACAAGCCGGATTGTCAGCGAGTGAGTCATTAACATTGTGAAAGAAAATTAACAAATTCAATCACCAGCTAAACATGAACACGTGCGTGGCACTGGGACCTAAGCTACAGCTTGTCGGTCTGCACGACTAGCGACCTCCCCCTTGCAGGCTGGAGCATCCGCGCGACAACCATGTTGGACATCCCCAACCTCCTATGGTTGCAGTCCATGAATGCTGCCTTGCGGAAATGTTGCTCACTTTTTACACGTTTAGGTGGTGCCCCCTGACATGCATCGATCCGTGCCAGCTGCTAGCTCGCTCCAATACTCGTTGACCACCCCCGTGGACAACCGCAATTTGGGCTCCCATGAGTTATGTTCAGGTCTACACCCGACCCAATGAATGAGGTATTCCCGAACAACCCGCGACCGGAGAATACGCACTCGGTACCGAAGTAGGCGAAGAACCTCGTATTGGCTATCAGCGGTAAAGACTGCCAGAGGTGGATGAACGGTTCCCTCTGCCGTGTATGGAACTAACAGGCTCCTATGAAACACGTCATGTATCTTCATACTCGGCTGAAGCAGCAATCGGTATGCCGCTGACCCGATGCGTGCAACGATGCAAAACGACCCAATCCACTCTGGTACAAGTTTTCGCACCCCTAACGACTTCAACCGAAGATGCTTAGTGCTAAGCAACACTTTCTCATCGATGTCAAACGAGACCTCACGACGACTTTTGTCGGCATATGCCTTTTTTCGTTGCTGAGCAGCATGAAGGTGACCCTTCGCCTCATGTAACAAGGAGTCAATGCGCTCGGCAAAGGCTTGAGCAGGAGAAACATGTCCTCCTATACTCCCACTCTTCACCAATGAAGAGGGCAACACTGGATGCCAACCATTGTTCAAAACAAATAGTATGAACTGTGTAGACTCGTTCACCGAGGTATTCGCCAAAAAATCTGCCGTTGCTAGGAATTCGTCCCAGTCATTCATGGCAGGGTCCACGTATATGTACAACATTTGTTCCAGAGTGCAGTTCATGTACTTTGTTTGTCCGTCAGTTTAAGGGTGAAACACAGTCGACATCTGCGACTTGCTATCGAAGTACTCGTGCATCTTTTGCCAGAACTTACTAGATAATTTTTTATCTCAATCGGAGATAACGTGCAACGGCAAGCCGTGGTACTTTACGACACCCTCAAAGAAGAGACGAGCGGTCTCCTCTACGTTCACGTCAGTGGCTGTAGGAATGAAGTGTGTCGTCTTCGTCAAAAGATCCACAACCACTAGTATTGGATCGTGGCCACGGGTCGTGTCGGGAAGACCAATAATGAAGTCCATAGTGATGCACTCCCACGGAGTCTCAGAAATGGGAGGTTTTTGGAGGAGTCCAGAAGGCTTCTTGTTACTAGCCTTCTTCCGAAGACATGGGTTGCATGTCATGCAATACGGACATCAACACTCCATCTTGGCCACCAATAGTGGTCTGAGAGTGCCTGTCCGGTCTTTCAAGGTCCCACATGACCTGCAACCTTTGGGTCGTGGAACTGGGAGATAATCTGTACTCGAAGGTCTCCCGAGTTTGGCACAACAACTTGTTCACCGTGCCAAAAGATTCTTGCGGCCTCCACCAATCCGTACTTGTCCATATTTTGAGAGTCTTGAAACTAAGAATCCACACAGTATTCTAATCGGATCCTGATTACAAAACCGTTGTAGTGGATAATCTCTCGTGGTGGTTGCCGCAGAGGTACAGGGGGATCTGGTATTTGTACTATTGTTGTTGTAATGGCCATAAAACACCCACCGATGGTTGCACAGGGGATCTGGTGTTTGTACAGGCTGTCAGCTTAGTGGGTCAGCCACTTTGATGCGTCCTGGCCTATATTCCCATGTGAACGAGAATCGACTTAGGTCTTTGCTTGAACGTGCCTGTCTTCTTGATATGTTCGATTGTGTTTAGAAAAACACCAATGGGTTATGGTTGGTCACGACCGTCACACCCCCTTCAGCACCCTCGAGGTAGTAAGGCCACATCCTGAAAGCGTGTACTACCGCAAGGATCTCTTGATCCCCAGTCGTGTACTGCGTTTCCGCGGGGATGAGCTTCTGGCTCTCATACGCAACTGGGTAACTGTTCTACATGAGGACGGCTCCATGTCCTGCAATCAACGCATCACATCGAATCTCCCACGGTTGCGATGGATCCGGAAGAGCTAGGAAGGGCGCTGTGGATAGAAGCTCTTTGACTTAAGAAAAGTGTCTTCACAATCAGATATCCATTCCCAGTGTAGGTCTTTTTGCGTGAGCCTGGTTAGCGGCGCTACCAGGGTCGAATACCCTTGCATAAACTGTCGAAAGTAGTTTGCAAGGCCGAGGAAGGACCAAATGTGCCCAACATTTTCCGGGCGTGGCCAGTCAACAACGGCTTGCCGTCCTTGCCAACGTTGTGTCCAAGGTATTTGAGCTCATCTTGTACAAACTTGCACTTGCTCAATTTGGCATAGAAATTTTGTTCTCGAAGGATTGCGAGGACTTCGCGCAGATGTTCTCTGTGCTCTTCTATTGATTTGGAGAAAACCAAGATGTCATCTAGGTAAACTAAGACAAACTGACCGAGTTGCTTGGCAAACATTTGGTTCATTTGTCTTTGGAAGGTTGCCGAGACATTTGTTAGCCCGAAGCATAACACTCGGAACTGATAGTGTCCCATGTGCATTTGAAACGTGGTTTTGGTCACATCATCTTAAGTGATGCGGATTTGATGGTACCCTTGAGACAAATCCAAGGACAAAAATACTTTTGCCCCTTGGAGTTGGTGAAAAGGTCCTCAATCCACAGTAAAGGGAATCATTTTTTCACCATTAGCTTGTTCAAACGCCCGGTAATCCACGCACATGCGTAAGCCACCATCCTTTTTATTCACAAAAAGGATCGGATCATCGTACTGCGAGCTACTTGGCTCGATCCATCCTTTTTCAAGATAATCTTTGATTTAGCATTTGGCCTCTCACCTTTCGGCTGGACTAAGGCGATACATGGGTCTGAATGGAGGAGTCGCCTCCGGTTGCAGCGGAATCTTGTAACCCATGTGTCTTTCTGTTGGAATTCCAACTGGTGGGTTTTGGAATACATCCAAGAACGCCGCCAATAAAGATTTGATCTCTTGTGGCATTTCTTCCTTCACATCGTCCTCCACTTTCTGTAGATGAGCCAAGAAGTATCAACAACCTTATCAAATGCGTCTCTTGACCTGCATTGCAGATAAGCTGGCATGGACTTTGAGTCGGGTCGACGATAATTCCGTACTCAGAATCAATGTAAAGCGATGCTGTCTATTTTGGAGAATCAAACGCTTTGATTCAAAACACATTAGAGCCTTGTTTTTAGGGAGTCAGGGATCGCCTAGTACTACGTCAAACATGTCAAGAAGGTTGAGTACCTTCAACGTGACACTCTGTGTGTACCCTTGAATACAATGTTTTGCGTTACAAGTACCGATCACGGGTACCGTAGGGTTGTGACCGACGACAACTGCGCCATTCGATGGCTCGTACTTCAGGCCAACCTATCAGGTAAAGCCAAGACTAATGAAGGAGTCATCTCCTCCAGTGTCAACAAGTACGTTCATGGGAGCATCAGCTAGGTGTCCTTTGAACTGCATCATTATGTTGCCTCCACTCTTCCGAGTAAACAGGCTCGACGATGACAAGCCGAGTTTGTGATGAACACAGAATGTAGACGGCGGACGCCGCAACTCCCATGATTCCCCTACTCGAGTCTAAATCTTGTGAGCATGTGTGAATTCGGCTAGCATCTTCCAATGTTTAAACTTCACAGGGTCAAATTTTTTTACTAAAGGTACCGCAAACGTGATTGAACTCATCGCATTGAGGGCATTTGCTTCAATCACTGTGTTTCACAATTCTTGTACAGTGGACATTGTTGCCACCAGTAAGCAGGTTTGGTCATGCAACTCGTTCGGTGATGCAAGATTTAGTGCACAATGTCGATGAGAAGGTGCAAATTGAGGTTCGATGAGAGGGGAGAAAACAAAGAAATTTGAAGTCATCAAAAACTCAAACTTTTTAATATCCTTGCCTGAAAACATGAACCCACACTCGTGATCCTGTTTTACCCCTGAGTGCTCCCCACTAACGTCTCTCAGGGGTGAGGAAATCCCGCCCCACGACCTTGTCTGTTACCATGACCAGGCCCATTGTCGCGATCGCGACCCGGTCCAGGACCCTATCCGCGGCCTCCTGCTGCACCCTCCCCACGAGGTGCTGTTGCTGCGGCTAATGCCGCGGCCTCTTGTCCACCACCAGCAGCCTCAGGGCATTGAGCCCTCAAGTGTCCAGGCTACATGCAGTTATGGCATAGTCCCTCGCGGAAGGACGTGCTACGACACTCGCGCGCCACCTGCAGCTCGTCATGGTCGCAGCCACACTTGTGTTTGGGGGGCTTGTTCCCACCAATCTTCTTCGCTGAGGGGTTTGCCGACTGCTTGCCCTTAACCCCGCCTCGTTGCCCGGCTATCCCTCCAGCCCCTGCAGCATTCATGCGTACATTGCGGCCTTGCTGTGCACGCACATTCGGCCGTATATCCGAGTAACGCTTTGGGTTCACCGAATACACTTTGCTCATGTAGTCTCGCAACGCCCTCCAGCTTGTCCAAGCTTGGCCCCTTGTGGTCGTGGTGGTCTGCTCCTTCAGCTTCTCGCTGGCAAGACCATCGTACAAGTACTCTAGCAACAAGCACTCTGCGTACTTGAAGGCCTGGGTACCGTCGCTCTCGGTAAAGCTTTCTGCTTCCACCACGAATGCGGTAAACTCGCTCAAGTAGGCCTCAACCGAGTTAACCAGCTGCCTGAAGTCCTTGATCTTGTGGAAGGTGCGCTACGCCTCCTCACGTTGGGTACACTTCTTATGCATGATTGCATAGAAGGCTTCCCATGGCATGGACTGCCACTCAAAGTGAGACCTCTACACACTCCACTCCTTGACCACGTACCTGAAGAGCTTGTCTTCAATCCGCTCATGCCAAGGTCGTCCTACTGACTGAGTGGAGCCTTGTGGACGCGTAGGACGTGCTCCATGTCGTTCAGCCAGTCCGTCATCTTCACACCCTTTTGGAAGATCTCCACACTGTGGAGGAAGGACGTATTCATGATCGACCCCGAAGTCGTTGAGGTAGGCAAGTCGTCGCTGCCACCGGTAGTGGCATCTATAGCTGCGGCGTACTGCGCTTGCTGCTGCATCCACACCTAGGTCACGCTCTGCAACACCTTGTTGAGGTCGTTGCATCGGCGGCTTGCCTCATGGGCGGCCAAGCGCTGTAGCTAGTGATCACGGTCGAGGTCCATGATGCTCCATCCAACGTGGGCCAGCAGGTTGGTGAACACGAACTTGATCTTTGATGTCGTCAGAGCATCGACGATAGCCTCCAGGGCCTCGCATTGTCTGTGCACCTATACCCACTACAGGAGGGTACAGTTCACATACACGTCCCCAAGGAGCCTCACCTTTTGGAGGAGACTGTCATCAGCGACGACACTCAAGTGGCCGCTGCCTTGTCCCATCGCGGCCACATCGTAGGAAGGGGGGTCCATCCCCACTCCTCCAAATAGTGCCGTACCTCCACCATCGGTGGTGATCTTGAGTCGGCCCACCGCCTCAGCAGCAAACTCCTCAATCCTGTGGCGGTCATCGCGAATCGCCTTTGCGGTGACGTCGTCCGGCTTGTTCTCGCGGGAACTTCCTACCTGGCTGCTTTCGGCGCCTTTGCTGCTCTTGGCATCCTCGTTGCCGTCTGCAACTTCAGGCGATGCGGCGAGCGTCTTACCCTTCTTGAGCAATCGGCTCAAGTTCGCCGCACGACGATGGCGATGATCGCGATCCTCATCGCTTTTGCCATCGTCAGCATCGTGCTCTTTGTCAGGGTCCCCCTCCAGGAGATCTTCCTCCATCGCATCGTCCGTCGAGTAGGGGTCGCCCACGTGCATGTTGATCTGCTCGTCGTGATGTATATGAGAGTACCAAAAAGTGACAAAAAAAGCTTGCTCGATGAAAATTATCTGGCATGACAGTTGCATAGAGGATGTTTCACAGGTTTCAACGCACTTTACGGAACTCAATACGGAGTCCGTTTGAGTGAGATATGGATTTCCAAAGTTTGGAGATCATGGGTCGGGTTCAAGTAACGACCTAAGCACTTTGAGCTCAAAAGGCGGCAGGATTATTGGCCAAGACGGCTGAGAGCGGCCTTCAAGGAGAAAAGGTGGTTGGAGGACCTCCAAGAGACTTCAAGGAAGGTGCAGACCACAATTTTTGGTCTTCCAAGTGGTGTGAGACATAATTCTCTTGTGTGACAAGGTGACTGCCGCTCATCCCGCTAGGCTAGGAGAGTGTGCTAGAGGGTAGACTTTGACAGAGTGTATCTCAGTACTCCCTAGGCCAAATGAGACATATAAGGGCTTGTTAGAAAGCTGTGACGATGTAATTTCTCACTCAAGAGTCAATTCAGACATCCGCGTCCTCTGCAAACCTACATTTGCTTCCGTAATTTCTTTCTGTGTAACCCGCAACCCCCTCTCACAAATAGTCGGTCCTGCCTAGGCGGCTCTTAGTGAGCCTGATCACCTCCCTGAGGACTGCCCCAGTTTCCATCAGTGGCATCAGAGCTAGAACAAGGCTTTGTCTCATCCTTGAGGCATTCCTTGCACCCTGTTGTGTGAGAGAGCCATTTGTGGGCTGAACGTTGCACTACCATGGCAACATCCGCTTCTGTGGTGGCCAGCGTCAACATCGCCAAGTTCGAAGGCAAGAACTTCTTTAACTGGAGCAAAAACATGAAGATGGTGCTGATGGAGAAGGGTCTCTGGAGCCAGGTGGATGAGAAGGAGAAGGAACCAGAAGAAAGCTCCCTATCCCCTGTCGAGGCCCGTACCTACCGCGAGAAGCGTGACCGCGCCCTGGCAACCATCTACCTCCACCTCGCCGAACGACAACAACTCCTCGTCCGTGGCATCCTCACGCCAAAGGAGGTTTGGAAAAAGCTTGAGTCCACTTATGCTTCCAAGTCAATCCTCATGAACATGCAACTGCGCCGTCGCTTTCACACTGGGAAGATGGATGAGTCCGGATCCATGATTGACTACATCAACATGGTGAAGTCTCTCTCTGATCAGCTTGCTGCGATTGAGGACCCTGTCAAGGAGCGTGTGCTCATGCTAACCATCCTCTCTGGCCTTCCTAGCAGCTACACTCCTCTCATTGTTGCCCTGGACCGGCGTGGCGACAAGCACTCCCTAAATGATGTGGAGGAGAGCCTGCTGTTTGAGGAGGAGCGGCGCAAGGGAGAGGAGGGCGGAAGCGGACTAGACGTCGCTCTCATCACCAACTTTGGTCATGGGGGCGGTGCTACAACAACCAGGAGCAACGGCAGAGGAGGGAAGAAGAAGGGGAACTGCCACTACTGCAAGAAGCCGGGCCATTGGGCGCGCAAATGCCGGAAGAAGAAGGTGGACCTTGCGGCTGGACTGGGGGCGAGAAAACAGTCCGACGCTTCCGCGAACGCCGCAGATTGGGAGAGTGGATTCGTGACAACCATCCGGGTCCTGCACGTCTTCGACAACACCGCCCTGTTCTGGATCACCGACTCAGGAGCCACGCGGCACATGATGTGTCGCCGGGAGTGGTTCATTGTCTACACCGTCATTGAGCCTCATGGAGTGTCCATGGGGGACAACCATGTGCAACTGGCGGTTGGGGAGGGTGAGATTGTGTTTTGTGCTTCCGTTGAGGGTAAGCACGTGGAACGTCGTGTGAAGGGGGTGCTCCATGTTCCGGGGCTGGCAGCTAACCTCCTCTCTGTCTCATCTCTCATCTTTGAAGGCATGCAGGTTTGCTTTGAGAATGGTGGCTGCACCATCTCTGCCCGTGCAGGCCGTGTGCTTGCAAAAGCGAACAAGGAGGACGGTCTTTACCGCCTCTACGTGGCATCGGAGAAGGAAGCCGACTCTGCGTTGGCGGCGAGAGAGGGAAAACACGACATCGGCCTGTGGCACCGTCGGCTTGGTCACCTCGGCTTTGCCACCATCATCTCCATGCAGCAGATGGTCCGCGGCCTGGAGCTCAAGGGGGTGAAGCAGCCTAGTGCATCGGCTTGTGAGAGATGCATTGAAGGGAAGCAAGCCCGCGCTCCTTTCACGGGGGAGGGGAAGGGGGCGGCTGAGCTTCTCTCACTCATTCACTCTGATTTGTGTGGTCCCATACCATCACAATCCTTATCCGGCAAGTTGTACTTTGTCACATTCATTGATGACAAGTCAAGGAAGACGTGGGTGTTGTTCATGGCTGGAAAGGATGAGTGCTTTGATGCTTTCAAGGTGTGGATTGCTGCTGCACAGAATGAGAGTGGCAGGCGGTTGAAGGTGCTTCGTACCGATGGTGGAAGAGAATACCTCTCCAATGACTTCTGCACCTTCCTCAACCGTCGCGGGATTAAGCACGAGGTCACCCCACCTGGAACACCGCAGCTGAATGGCGTGGCTGAACGCCTGAACCGCATGCTCATGGAGCGTGTTCGCAGCATGCTCCAAGACGCGAGGCTCCCGCCAACCTTTTGGGCGGAAGCGGTCAATACTACCGTGTACCTGAAAAAACAAAGCCCTACGCATGCCGTGCCACTGATGACACCGGAGGAGGCGTGGACAGGGCGCAAGCCAACAGTGATGCACCTAAAATTCCTCGGGTGTGGCACATTCGTGCACGTGCCTACCAGCAGCCGTAACAAGCTGGGTGCAAAGTCGGTGAAGGCCGCCTTCCTCGGCTACGACACCATGGGATACTGCCTCCACAACCTTGTCGCACGCAAGATCATCCGCAGCCGTGACGTGGTCTTCCAAGAGGAAGTGAAGGGCTGGACTTGGAGCCCTATATCAGCAGTTCTGCTTGCTCCCGCACTTGTACGAGAAGTGGGAGAAGTACCGGTAGCAGAAGAGGGCGGTGCGGAAGATGGCGGTGACAGCGGCAACGACAAGGAGGTGGAGGGAGCTGAGAAGGAGAAGGAGCTGGCAGCGGAATCTGATGAGGAGGAGCAGTAAAGCAACGCACAGAAGCTGCCACGACGGTCTGCACACCTCAACAAAGGTGAAAAGGACAATGGGGAGCCGCTGAGGCGATCCGAGCGCCTCGCAAACAAACAGAGGCCGCTGGAGGAGCTGGTGCACTTGTGTACCGTTCCACCACCAACGGAGTTGTCTGACCTTGAGCTTCTCTTCCTCATAGTCACCGATGACCCAGCCACATTCGCTGAAGCCATGCACTGCGTCGAGGCAGCAGATTGGCATGGCGCAGCAGATGAGGAGTATGGTGCACTCATGAAGAACGGCACTTGGACTCTCGAGGAGGCTCCACGCGGCAGCCGGGTGATTGGATGCCGGTGGATCTTCAGGCACAAGCGTGGTGCGGATGGTAAGATTCTTAGGTATAAAGCACGGCTGGTTGCAAAGGGGTATGCGCATACTGAGGGTGTGGATTACAATGAGACATTTGCACCTGTCGCTAAGTTCCCATCCATCCGAGCGATCCTCGCTCTTGCTGCTGCTATGGACTGGGAGGTGCACCAAATAGATGTGACGTGTGCATTTCTGAATGGTGACCTTCAGGAGGATGTGTACATGGAGCAACCGGAGGGGTATGTCATGGAAGGGGAGGAAGGTTTGGTGTGCAACCTTGTGAAGGCCCTCTACGACCTGAAGCAAGCCCCGCGAGCATGGTACCACAAGATGGATGAGCAGCTAGCTGGCCTTGGCTTTGTGTGCAGTGAAGCAGACCATGCTTTCTATGGGCACACACAAGAGGCAAACCAAATCATCATCTTGCTCTATGTTGATGATCTGCTCATTGCATCTGACTCCAAGTCTCTTTTGGACGATGTGAAGTAGTCCCTTGCTGCCAGGTTCGACATGAAAGACATGGGAGAGCTCAGTTACTACCTTGGCCTTTAGGTCAAGCGCATCCGGCAGCAGCAGAATTTGGAGTTGTCGCAGATCATGTACGTGAGCAACATCATCAAGCGCTTCAACATGGCACGAGTGCGCAAAGCAAAAACACCACTGGAAGTGGGAGCAAAGCTGAGCATGACGCAGACTCCCCGCGGCATGCAAGAGAGCAGCCACATGGAAGCAATGCCGTACCAAGCAGCTGTTGGAAGCCTCATGTATGTAGCAGTTGGCACGCGCCTCGACATCAGCCAGGCAGTGGGAGTGTTAAGTAAGTTTTGCACAAATCCGGGCGTGCCGCATTGGGAGGCGGTCAAGCGAGTGCTGCGCTACCTTGACAGCAGCAGCAGCCTTTACCTCACCTTCAACGCCACCAACAGTCCCATCCTCATCGGCTACAGTGACGCAGATTGGGGAGGTGACCTGGACACAAGGAGGTCAACCAGTGGGTTTGTGTTTGTGCTCGGAAAGGTGCAATTAGTTGGAGGAGCAAGAAGCAAGAGTGCGTTGCCCTCTCCTCCACCGAAGTAGAGTACATCGCCCTCAGTCAAGCAGCAAAGGAAGCTGTGTGGTTGCGTGAGCTGCTAGCAAGCCTTGGACAGCAACAGACCACAGCCACCACCATCTACTATGACAACATGAGCGCCAGTGCTCTGACGAAGAACGTTGAGTTTCACGCCCGCACCAAGCACATCGACTTGCGGTACCACTTCATCCGCGAGCTCGTGGCAAAGCAGGAGGTGCAGATCAAGTTCTGCCCTTCAAGCATGATGCTGGCAGAATTCTTGACCAAGCCGCTGGCAGCGCACCGCTTTCAGCAGCTGAGGGGACAGTGCGGACTTGTGTGATTTTTATTCTTGCAAAGTGGGAGAATGATGGATATGAGAGTGCCAGAAAGTGACAAAAACACCTTGCTCGATAAAAATTGTCTGGCATGACAGTTGCATAGAGGATGTTTCACAGGTTCCAACACACTTTGCGGAACTCAATACGGAGTCCGTTTGAGTGAGATATGGATTTCCAAAGTTTGGAGATCATGGGTCGGGTTCAAGTGACGACCTCAGCACTTTGAGCTCAAAAGGCGGCAGGATTATTGGCCAGGACGGTTGAGAGCGGCCTTCAAGGAGAAAAGGTGGCTGGAGGACCTCCAAGAGACTTCAAGGAAGGTGCAAACCACAATTTTTGGTCGTCCAAGTGGTGTGAGACATAATTCTCTTGTGTGACAAGGTGACTGCCGCTCATCCCGCTAGGCTAGGAGAGTGTGCTAGAGGGTAGACTTTGATAGAGTGTACCTCAGTGCTCCCTAGGCCAAATGAGACATAGAAAGCTGTGACAATGTACTTTCTCACTCAAGAGTCCATTCAGACATTTGCTTCCTCTACAAACCTACATTCGCTTCCGTAATTTCTGTCCGTGCAACCTACAACCCCCTCTCACAAACAGTTGGTCCTGCCTAGGCGGCTCTTAGTGAGCCTGATCACCTCCCTGAGGGCTGCCCAAGTTTCCATCATGGTGAGCACTTTTCCGGCCTCCGCACGCTATTTGGTGTCGCCGATGTTGGTGCCGATTGCCTTAGGCAGTACGGTTGACTTTGAGTTGGTAACCGTGCTTGCGGTGGCGGCTCCCAATATATAGAGTCCATCGAGGGCATGGCGTGAGGTCGTCACCACCTTGCCCTTGTTCATCTTGGATAGTCCGCCACTTGCCAACTAGGACGTAAAGATTATTGTGAGGGTCACCCCACAACTTTGAGGAGGAATCACCTCCTAAGTCTCGCTCTCACGATCGGTGAGACAATTATAAACTTAACTTCTATATTCCTAGGCTGCCACGTCGGCACAATGGCGTGATTTTTTGAACTAGTCTTCTTAAGCCGTGACTCACGGCGACTGGCAAGGGCTGGTACCTAAGAAAACAGAAAAATAGAGTACAAGAAAATGACAAAAAAAGATGTGAGTGTCGCTCACAAAACAAGGAAAAAGAAAGAAAAATGAGTTCTATCAAGTCCTAGCAACTCCATCACTCCCTCTTCTAACTTCTTGTCCTCCCTTTGTCTTTTGTCTTCCCTGGCCTCCTCTTTAGTCTTTTACACGCCTCACGCCCCTTGACAACGTCTTCCTTGAACCGACGACATTGGAGTGCGGTCAAAATCATTCAAGGTGACACCCTCCTTCTTTTTAGGGCTCTCTCAGGTCTTCAGAGTCTCAAGTATTGGGAAAGGAAGTCGCCCCAATAATTTGTTCAGGGAGGGAGGAAGACGTCTTGTACATGGGGAGGATTTTGTGGTTTTTGAGGGTAGGAACTCTCCACCCCGCCTCACAAAAATCCCCCTAGCCCCTAGGAGGTGAGGAGAGGCTAGAAGGAAAAGGCTTCCCCAAGTAGAGCCTTTTTCTAGCTCTCCAATGCACTTTACGGCACTTCAATCCGTGAATTACAGATGCCGTAGTCCCTTCTGGCGTTTCTGTTGCTGCTTGCAGCTACCGACGGCATTTTATATATGACGTAGCCGTCATTTCCGTCGAACCCTTAGTCGCGGGGGTCATCTGGCTTTGAGAACCGCTGTAACGGGTCGATTCTCCAGCTCCTGCTCTGAAGTCGTCGTCGGAGTTCGTAGAAAAGCGTTCTCAGTCCGCGTCAGGGGTTTACCCCCCTTCACATGATAGAGGGGCAATTGTCGTCAACGACCCAGAGCAAGGAGACTTTAATATTTTGAGTCTCCGGAGGCCCATTTCCGTTTTTTGTCTTACTCCTGGTTTCGGGACCCAAACCGGGGGTTTTTACCTTGAACTCGTACTTTCATACGAGTTATTCCGTTGTTTTCATGTCCAAGTTTGTCGCAAACCAACTTTGATTTGTTTTTTTGACGTTTTGGTGCGATATTGCCGCGTGCGAGACACGCTAGCGATTTTGCGCCAGCTTTCTCTCGTCTCTTGTCCCTCGCCCCCCTCCCTCATCCTCGCTTGCTCGCTTGCGCGGAGGGTGAGCGGGGGCGAGGGCACGAGGCCACGAGGCCTCGCCCTCGAGGCCCTCGCGGCCCCTCAGTCGCCGATCGGGCTGAGGCCGCGATTGGCAGCTGGCGGCTCGTCGGCTGCTGGCTGGCCTATCACTTGGCTGGCCGCTGGTCGTCCAGCTGGCCGTCAACGAGCTGGCCGGCGGCCAGCGAAGTGCTGGCCGCCGGCCAGCCCTCACTGACGCGAGGGGTGGTGCGCAACCACCCCTTGCTTCAGCGAAGAGGGAGGGCCAAACCGGCCCTCCAGCTACAGTAGAAGAAAACGTAAGAGTATGTCCCGAGCCTTAGTTTGAATTATGCGGTAGTAAAAAATTGGAAGAATAACTTTCCAGTTAAGGTCATTTGGTGCCCTTTGTGACAACTTTGTAAGTGGGGCCACCATCTTCCTTGGGGGGAGAGAGGGACGCGATGAGGTGTTTAGTCGAGGGTGGTTTTTGGTCAAGGAGGTTGAGTCTGTGCACAGAAAAAAGAGAGGAGCCAGCATGAGTGACATAAGTCTTGTCTTGTACAATCGCTGGTATCGCCACTTGAATGGGGAGGTGGACACGTAGGAGTGAGAGGTTAGAATGTTGGTCTCCGGGTCGACAAAGAAGATTCAACGTACGAAGTGGTCTTCGAGGACTTCTATGGGGGAATAGACCTCATTTGGTTGTGTCGACAATGTTCCTCTTTGTGCAAAGAAAATGGAAAGGGAAATAAGTCGGGTGGCTGATGGTGGAGAAGCTAGAGTGATTCTCCAATCTTGGGGAAGTGACTAGAATTTTTTTTTCAGAGTCTTATTTCTATCGGGTTGAAACCTTGTGTAGCCAGTTCTGCATTTTTGTACGTACGGTAGGTACAACCTCGTGTAGGTGCGCATATGTGCCTGGGACGAAGTTGATGCTGCAGTAGAAAAGCTTTAGGTGGTCGTATGCCATAAGGGACATTTGAGGGTCGGCGGAGCCACCTACTTAGGGCCAGCGGTTCTTCCAGCTAGTCATCATGACACATTAGGGGAGAGAGGACGGTAGGCTTTTTTTTTAAGAAGGCATGGGCATATTCTTGCCATCGATTGGATATGTCCAGGGGTGTTGACTTTGGGACATGGGAAAGAGTGACGAAGTGTGTTTGACAAGGCAAGGGTTGAGAAGTGACGGAGAGGAAATTCCATGGTCGGAGAGGCGGGGTGAGAAGGGAGTAAATCCATTTGGCATGTAACGCATTGATCTTGAGGATGGGGTGAACCATTCCAAGGCCCCCATCTCTCAGGTCAGCCGTAGATACTACAAGGGGTATGATTTTAAGTGATGTGGCAGCATTTCTCTTGTGTGAGTGATATGAGGAGAGGAAGGAGAGAAGATGTGGGGGAGTAGCCTCTTGATATGGGGTAGGGAGGAACCATATCCGCTTTGTATTGGTGTTTAGGTTATAGGTAGGAATTAAGCAAGGATACCTTTGTTTTAATTGCTGGATAGATTTTATTCCATTTTTGGATACCTCCTTGTAGGGCTTTGATAAGGGGGTCACATGTGTGTCTGGGGTCATACAAAGGGAAGAACTGAATTCCAAGCACTTGTTCAGTTGTGTTGGGACCTAAGACAGGCAATGTGGGTATGCAATCAAGGGGAAGTTGTGAGAAGTTAGTGTGACGCAACTTCTGTGGGTTATCTTAGATTCCAGTCACAGCTGCGCATCATTTGAGAAGGGAGATTGCCAATGAGGCTTCTCTTACATTATATACAAAGATGGTTGTGTCATCTACGTAGCCAGCAAAGGTTTTCATGAGGTGACCTGTCATACGCACATCTGGAAATTCATGTCTGATTGTATTTGCAATGAACTCCATGCCACATATGAAAAGGTAGGAGGCTAATGGGCAGCCTTGTCTGACTCCTGAGTGGATGATGCCTTGAGTTGTTAGGAAGCCTTGGACAAATATGCGTGTAGAGGAAAAGTTGTGTAGTGCTTTGACCCAAGAGACAAATAGTGGCAGGATTCCCATGTGGCGGAAAGCATGGAAAAGGAAGGATATGTAAAGCGATTCATAGGCTTTAGCATAGAAAACAAAAAGAAGGCCTGCTCATGGATTATTTGGTTGGCCAAATGTTGGAAATCCAAGACTTTGGAGATGGTAGTTTTAATGCTCCGACCATGGATAAAGCCAGTTTTGTCCTGGTGTCTGATGTGTGGTAGGTCAGTAGCCAATCTGTTCGAGAGTAGTTTTGCAAGGATCTTGTAGTCTGTGTTTATGAGTGAGATTGGCCAATATTTGGCGATATCTTGATTAGCGCCCTTCTTAAAGATAAGGGTTGAAATAGAAGCCGTTAATCTTTCATCTGGAAAGGGGTGGGCTTCTAGGTTGAAGACCTTACTTACAAGGATTGTGAGGTGAGGTAAAAGGAATGTCGATTAGTTGGTATAGAACTCCGCTGGGAGCCCATCCGGACCAAGGAACTTACCACACGTGAGGGAATCAATGACCTCTAGAACCTCTCGTTGGGTGGTTGGATTAGATTTCTAACTACTAATGGGATAGTTTTCTTGTGTGGGACCCTGAAGAAGGGGTGAGATGTTAGGATGGAAGGTTTTTCTTGGTACAGACGAGAGTAGAATGTATGAACTATGTTTCTTATGCTACATTGATCAGTCTGTGGTACTCCGTCCTGAAGTAGACACGTGATTGATGTCTGTCGTAATTGTTTGCGGATTCTGTTTAACAAGATGCGTGACGGGATTTCTACAGCGGTGTGAGCACAAACTCGAGCCTTCAAGGAGACAAAATCTTGTTCATGTAAGAGATAGCGGTTGAGATGCATTTGGGTCCTTTCGAGTATGTGTTGGTTTTACTCAGTCAGTTTGTGATGTAGCCTATATGCAGCCACTTCAGACTTTTGGAGGAGGGATTTAAGGGTATTTACTTGTCAGTGGTTTTCCTAGGGGACGAACAATGCTTTTGCTACGTTCTTGATGTCGTTCCATGGGGTGATTTGTACTGGAAATTGCTGAGCTTTGAAATTCTTGAGAAGGGAGACGTTCAACCTCTTGTATCCCGGTCCCGGATGGGGCATGATGGGATGATTGATGCATAACAGCTCGCATTGTTGGTGATCTGAGAGACCACGGAAGAAGGTTTGGTGAGAGCTTGTCGAGAAACATGTATCTAGGTCTGGGAGTGGCGGAATCGGTCAAGTCTAGAACCTCCTCCTTGTTTGGACATGAAGGTGTAAGGCGATCGATCAGGGTGGTTGTTTTGAAAGGTGTTTATCAACAGGTGCTTACTTGAGAAGTTTTGGAAGATATTGCACTCCCTAGAGTCCATTATCCATGACGTGCGATCAATTCGGTGTTCAACAAAATTGAAATCCCCCGCAAGGAGTATGTGTGGGTCTTCTTGATGTTCCAAGAAGGGTCCAAAGTCATGTTGGATGAAGCACAGGTGTGCTCGTGGTTGAGCAGGGAAATAGATGGAAATGATGTCAAAGGTGAAGTTTTGCCATGTTGGCGGCACATGAAGAAGCCTCCTTGATTCGTGAGATCGTGATTGTTCAACAAGGATTTCTTCGTTCCGAAGGATAATGTTTATCATGTCCCCAACAGTTTGAGATGGAAGAATTCGTTCTTTGAGTTTTTAGTGTTAGAGACTTCTTAAAGATTGGGGATGAGAGGCGAGTGTCTTGGAGAGCAATGATATCAAGTTTATGGAAGCGTACAAGAGAGATAAGTGTGTCCCATTTCCATTTAGGACCAAGATTGTTCACATTTAAGACTGCAATCTTGAGGGAGTTTGGGAGTTGCGAGGGAGACGTGACGTGTCGATGGCCTCTTGGGGCCGCTACGAGTAAGGGATTGCCATTATGGCCGGTTAAAATCAAAGGGGGGGTGCCAGGTTGGGTTGTTGAAACGAGCTAGGAAAATCTGCTCGGAAATCACACATGCGGGATGAGGGGGGGTTCTTCCGGATTTGTAGGTGTTCCTCCGCAAGGGTGTTTTGTTGGGAAAGGGGAAAATGGAGTAGTTTGGTAGGCTTTGTGGATGGATGGCATGGGAGCATAAATTTTGTGATGTTGTGAAATTTTTGGTTGGTTAATGGAGATGCCAGGTATGTGTTTTTCATCATGAAGTGTGAATGGGGAAGAGTTTACTACGAAGGAGGAAGTTTTAGAGTGGAGGGAGAATCTTGGAGATATGACCACCTGGTATTGTGGGACGAGTGGGTCATCATGTAGCGTTTGTAGTTGCATTTTTTTTTTGTTCACCGTGTGTAAGGAGGGGGATGAGTGTTCTTCACAGGAGGGGAGAGGGGTAGATATGTGGTGCTAGGACTGCTTTGTGGGGGAGGGACTTCTATATGGCATTACTTGGATTATAGGAGAACTGTGATGCCGATTCCATCGGATAAGTTCCCTTTGCCGAGAGAGAATGATTTGGTAGTGCTATTTTCTGGCTAGTAATCGATAACTTTTAAGGGATTTCTTAAGCCAAGGGTTTGTTTGTTCCATCGGGTGGTGAGTTGTTCTTCTATAGTCATTGAGTTTAGGATAAAACTATGCGATGTGCCTAGTTTGACCCCACCTTTGACGCAGGGTCACGTCCGCCTTTTGTCGTCCTTCCGCGATGTTGTGCCAGGTCCTGATATAGTGGAAAGGCTTGTAGTCGAAGCACCATGCGGTCGGATGCCTCCCTGCCACATGTAGATCGCCATGGTGGCTCAAAACTACTAAATCGGAAAACCTTGTCGGCTTGTCATATAGGCAAATAATCGTGCTTGAAGTCACACTATCCATGTTTCTACGAAGTATTGAGGTGCCATGAAAATACGTGTTTCTACTTAACCTCCGAATCGACGAATCATAAGCCGTGGAAGTGCGAACGAACGAACGATGTGGCAGACCTACGCAGGGCATTTCAGGTCTTCGGCAATTGGCAAGAACGAATGCCGTTAAACGCATCGCAAGTAACCGCTTCAAAACTATTCATGCCATTGATGTATCTCACGGATGCGTCATTCATGGGTACTGTTTCTTTGAACCGGAGGAAAGAAAGTGTCTTTACGAGAAACTTTGCTGAGCCTGCTGTAAAAACAAAAAGGTCTCCATCGAGTAGCGTCGCTGTCTACTCGATCGTTAGAACGGTACAAGCGAGACTGGTTTCCAACAATAGCAGATCCTCGCATATGTGCAGCTTGAAAATAGGCATAAACTAGACATAAAAGTCCGAAGTCGACATTTATAGCTTACTGGCAACCGAAACAGGTGCCTACTATCGTCGCGATCTGGACCCGTCACTTCGCGTCTATGCGAGTCGCAAACCAAGCAGTTCGCATATGATTGCCCTTGAGTTGAACACCTGATGTGTCACTCAAAATCGGGATGATTGTCAATTCTGGAAGCTAGAAAGCGCCAAAATCGTGGAGCACAGTGTGATTTCTAGCTGATTCTTTGGCATTCCCTCTCGAATAGAGAATCACAAATGAATCACGAATCGAGCGACAGACCCATGAAACCGTCGAATCAAAATCGAAAGCGAAGCTTCGGCTCACCCCAAGGGCATCGGACACACTGGACAACGGCAGTAGCAACAGCCGCAGCATCTGCGGCAGCAGTAGCGACAGCAGCAGCATCAGCCGCAAGAGCAGCAGCAGCAGCAGCTGCGACAGGAGCAGCAGCAGCAGCAGCGGCGGCGGCGGCGGCGGCGGCGGCGGCTGCGGCGGCGCCGGCGGCGGCGACGGCTCCGGCGGCGCCTCCGGCAGCAGCGTCAGCAGCAGCAGCAACGGCAGCAGCAGCGACGACAGCAGGAGGAGCAGCAACTGATGCGGAAGCAACGCAATGGAAAAGCGAGGATGGCCGAGCGAGCAGCAGAGCGCGTTGGTGTGCTCACATGGCGTGAAGCCCACGGAGCGGCACAGACGGCTCCCGTGCTGCCTCCGCAAACAGGACGAGGACAGGCGGCGAAGCAGCGCTCCCCGTGCCCACCTGCACGCTGCACCTCCAAGCCCACGGCTTCTTGCTTTCCCTGCCGTCGTCCTCCTCGCCTTCCTCCTCTGCTGCTCTCAGAGCTGCCGCACCGGCTGCCCTGCGCTTCCCGCTGCTTCTGCCGCCGCAGCTGCTGCTAGCGGTGGTGGTGGCAGAGTTAGTGGTAGTGGTGGTGGTGCTGGTGGTGGTAGTGGTGATGCTGATACTTGTGGTGGTGCCGCTGCTGGTGGTGTTGCCGCTACAGCGAGGGAGGCAGCAGGGCCCCAGACGTGTGCAGTTGGTGCAGAGTCGGGCAGCAGGCCGACAGAATCAGCAGCAACGTCAGTGACGGGAGGTTGTGCGGATTCGATGTGCAGAGCAGGAGGAGGTGACGCAGAGCGTGTGGGTGAGACATCACGAGGAGTTGCCTCTGCAGAGGGACTCCAGCATGATGATTTCTGGCAGCAGCAGCAGCAGCAGCAGCAGCAGGAGGAGGAGGAGGAGGAGGAGGAGGCGGAGGAGGAGGAGGAGGAGGAGGAGGAGGAGGAGGACGACGACGACGACGACGACGACGACGACGAGCAGCAGAAGCAGCCGCACGAAGCTACTTCCCATGTTCGCCAGCAGCAGCACGACCACCACAACCTCAGAGGTGGCCGCGGTCGCCGCAGGCGGAAGCTGCGCACACCCTTACTGTGGATGGCGCCGTTCCTGTCGAGCGGCGGATACTGTTCCGAGGCCATCTCGTACGCGGCGGCGCTGGTGGCGTCGGACGGTCTTGCGCGTCATGCACGGCGCTTCCGTGGCCGGCAGCACGGCGACGGCGTGAACTGGTGCTTCCTGCAGGGCCTGCCGTGGAGCACGGAGGAGCTCCTGCAGTCGCTGCTCTCGCCCGAGGAGGTGGAGGTGGTGGAGGGGGAGAAGGAGGAGGAGGAGGAGGAGGAGGAGGAGGAGGAGGAGG
>SZWC01001403.1:185813-218896 GCA_023375785.1 Penium margaritaceum | reverse complement strand
CGCATGGCGAGGGTGGCGGACGGCCCCTTTGCGGGGCACCTGTGGGCTGAGCCAAGCGTGTCGCACCTGAGAAGGTTGATGCGGAGAGTGTTTGAGCAGCTGGAGGAAGGGAGGGCGAAGGGAAGGAGGGCGAGGGCACTCATGGAGAATGAGTACTCGTATGGCATGGTCGCAAACAAAGTGCTCAAGGAACTTATGCGGATTGAGAACAAGTTGTTGGTAAGAAGACAAACCTCGTGAGGACTCGTCTTGCCACCACGTCTTTCATGTACTTCTCTTTTTTTCTCGCCCATTCGTGAGTGCATCTCGAAAATGGCTCACTAGCGTATGCATCTGTGTGATTCGCTTGTATCGCAGGTGCAGGTATGGTGTTTGTTTTGCAACTCTGGCTGTTCATTGATTACGATTCTTCACCTTATCTTGATTCCTTCTCGGTCTCTATCCACATTGGCCTTAGGTTTGCTTGCTGATTTACTTTGTTTTTTTATGCCAGCGACTGCGAGCCCACGGAGGATCCATTCAACATGAGGAGGGGAGGGGGCAGCCATGGGACATGTAGATGTTTCAGAAACCAGTGCAGTGTGTGTGGGGAGAAAAACAGTGAGTACGCCTCCACTGTGGAGCACGCGGCAAGGTCACAATGACGCGCAGACAGGTTCTCCAAGACTAGAAGAATTTTTGTTCTAGCCTCGAAGATTGGACACACAGATGATGCGCGCTTCCTGGGAAACATATGGCACTATCTTCCCTACTCTAGAAGCACTTGGCTTGGAGCTATGTACACACATTGTTTCATCATGTACACCGAAGCAGCCCAAAGAAAGCTCATGCAAAGACGTAAAGAGCAATTATGCACTGCCGCACAAAGTACAAGAACACTCTGTTAGGTACAGAGTGTAGCGCGTGTTGGTCTGTATGGCTTCCACCCGCCACGACCAACGCAGATGGATTATCCATATACCCCACGTTGGTGGTACATGGTGGAGGAGAGCAAAACGACAGGACGCGCCTCCAGAGTGTACCAAGACTTCTCTAACACCAACGACAGTGCCGGCGAGATGCGGTCGATGCACTCTGTCAGCCATGTGGGCTTCTTGAGAGCTAGGAGCGTTTTCTCGGTGGGTTGAGACCCGCACAATCGGTGGACTGTACCGGTGCGACGAGGAGACTCAATGGCTGTAGTAGGGATTAAAATGATCCGAAAGCCGTTTGTGATGTCTGGACGTTGATGTTAAGGGTGATGCGGTTGCCAGCGCTGTTGCCAACAATGCTGTTGTGACTGCGCAAGCTGTTGTTGCTGCTGCTACGGCTAAAGCGGCTACCATGTTGTTGGTGACAATGCTGCTGTTGCTGCCCGTACTGCTATTGCATTTGCCGATGCTGCTGTTGTGGCTGATGCGGCTGCCAACACTGCTGCTGCAAATGCTGCTACGGATGCTCCAGATGCTGTTGTTGTTGCGTGTTCTACTGCTACTGCTACCAATGTTGCTGCTGCTGCGGCTAAAGCGACTGCCACCGCTGCTGCTAAAACTGTTGCTGCTGCTACTCTCGATGCTGTTGTTGCTGCTGCGAACGATGCTGCTGCTTCAAGGATGGAGAGGCGGCAGTTGCATAAGAGGTGACTTCCGCAATAGTTGGGGTTGATGACAGAGTCGGGCAGCAATGCTACTGAGACTGATGCTACTGAAGCTGATGCTGCTGAAAGAGGCTGCAGTCATGGCTGCTGCAATTGACGTAGCTGCTGCTGACGCCTAGATGCACAAACGACTGAGGTTGTAGGGGCCGCGACTGCCACCATGTGACTGCCGTTGGTGCAATCACGCGGATGATGCAGCCTGACGATCCCTGTGACACAAGCACGCGAGTGCGGTGGGAGGACCGGCTGCGAAGATTGCAGCTATTGAGAGGTGCGAGAAAAGTGCGGGAGGAGAGGTCCGTGGGTGAGGGACGAACGCCCTAACCCGTGAGTTGCTGCAATCGGCCACCAAGACAGGAGGCCGAAGGCTAGTGGGAGTGAGGTCCTCCTCCCTAAGAACCTCTGCGTCTGCTAGAGAGCGACAGAGGTGGCGGAAGCGGCGGCGACGACGAAGAGATGTCACGCACCAACAGGATGGCATGCGCGATGTCACGCGCGATTTATTCCCTCCTCACAGTGCTCTGATACCAGTGGATGGTGAGACTTGGTGTGACGAGGGAAAGGAACAATGTGGGGCCATGAACCAAGAAGGGTTTAGCACCATGCATAGTGCTTGAAAAAAAACCGCAAGTGAGAGTTGCTAGTGACGAGTTACAAAACGCAGGACTGGTAGTGGGCGAGTGAGAGCGTGAAGGATTCTGCGAAGACAACCTAAGTATCATAAACCCGGGTGCTCACCCCCCCAAAACAGTGACAGTAGGAAGCCTAGTGTTCATGCAACGACAAACATGTGTCTATAAAGTATTTGTATCATGAGCCACAACAAGAATTGCCATGGCTCCACATCTTGTGCACGTGTCACCATGAGGGACGCGGTGGTGCCGGCGCCAGCGTCACTCCAGCATCAGTCACCTGCATCAGTGGGGTGAGTGTGCGGCAAGGCCAGAGGTCACGACGTGTCTGTGGTTCACAAACCAACACACCTGTTGGTTTTAAAGCATCTCTCATTGTACTCTGTTGTGTCCTCCTGGCTTGTGCACATCGGCGTGCAGATGACTGACGATGAGATGCGACGCTGCTAGAGTGTTGTCTGGTGGAGCCGACGCACGTCGAGGCCTACACACTGTTTGCTGGAGCCTCCTCCTCTCTTCTACGTGTTGAGCTCCTTCGGCAGACTTCCTCGGCAGTCCTGGCGTTGGCGGTCACCGCCGCTGCTTTTCCTGTGTACACGTGTCCGGTGTTGTGTCTAACTGCACTGTTACATTCGCAGCGGTGTATCATGCATAGGGTCCAAGATTCATGAGTTTCGGGCACTCTTGGTACTGACGGGGACTAGAGTAGACGCCGCCAGGGTTCTGGCGGCAATAACTCTTGACAAATACTTTTCTAGCTGATTCTCACCGCACGGTTGCGTTCGTAGCGTGCGCATTATAGTGTGCTCCATTTTCAAGGCAAAAAAGACAACGCACAAGTTTTGGGTTGTCGGCCGTCTAGTAGGGCTCACCGAGAAAACCTGCCTTCCTGAATATTGAGCTGTTTTCTGATTGGTCAGTGAACTCAGTAACAGGCTCTATAGAGCTGGGGGAGGCTAGATCTTGGAGGGGTCTCCCATTGTGTCTCATTCTCAGTTCTCAATCAGTCATTTCCAGTTGTCAGCTGCTTTCTAGAGCTAACACTGGCACGTGCGTCTCTGACTAACAAACCCAGAGCACTCAGACTTCGACTTTAGAGCGGGAGACTGAGGGGGTAACAGACTAAGCAATGAGCGTGGAAGCTGGCATGTTGCATCGACAACCTGATTGCCCCAACCTGCGCACTAGAACAGCTTCCAGCTTGGTATCAGAGCTAGAGCACATCAGCAGCATCAGACAACTGTTGTACAGGTTCCTGACTATGCCGAGGGACCTCCATACGCGCCAATGCAGGGGAAATGCTGCCATATCTTTCCCAACAGCATTGACCCGCCTAGTGGCGTCGTCAGATTATTCCCCACGGCCATTGGACCAAGGGAAATGCTGACAGATTTTTCTGGCAACACTAAGACCCAGGTGTGATGCAAGGAGGTGAGCGGCAACCCACGTCAGGCACCTGCTGGCGATGACGCACATGGCGATGTCAACCGGGTATAGTGACTGACAACAGTAGCAAGCAGCTGTAGCAGCTTGTAGCAGCAGCAGCAGCAACGAGCAGTGGCAGTAACAGCCAGCACCAGCTGCGCGCAGCAGCAGCAGCTGGTGCTGGCTGCGGTAGCTCGCAACAGCAGTAGCCAGCAGCAGTAACTCGCAGTAGCAATAGTGAGCAGAAGCAGCTAGCAGTAGCAGCACACAACAACAACAACAGCAGTAAGTAGCAGGAGTCTTTGCTGCTACAACAGCCAGCAGAAGCCAACAATAGCAGTTGTAGCAGCGGCCAAAAACAAAAGCAGCAGCAGCTACTCCAAGCCGAGTGCTCGCAGCAACCTGTGAGCAATGAGCTCGCTGCTTGCAGCGAGCAGGGAGCAGCAAGCAGCGAGCTCAGAGTGACGAAAGAAGAAGAGAAAACAAAAAGACAGGCACAGAAAATCCCCTAGCCCGTAGGAGACCTTGTAGCAGGTGCAGCAACCACCACAGCTGTTGTAGAAACTACAATAACTGTAGCAGGAAGCTACAGCTTTGTAGTAGTAGCATCAGTAGCAACTGTAGTAGGAGCGGCAGTAGCTGGTACCTCAACAACAGCCGCAACAGCAGTAGCAGCAACGGCTATAGCAATAGAATAGTAACAGTAGTAACAACTACAGCAGCAACAGTAGTAAGAGCTACAACAGGAGCAACAGCAAAAGCTCTACAGCTGAAGCAACAACGGCTGTAGCAATAGCCACTGCTGTCGTCAGCCATCCTCGGCTGATGTCACTTCTGACGTCACTACTAACGTTAGCAAAAAAACCAGAGCATCAACAGTAGCAACCTTGTAGATAACATAGCAACAACTTCTCATGCCAACCATCCTATACTGATGTCAGTGTTGACATCACTACTAACTGGAGCTCATAGAGAAGAAAAAAAAGAGAGGCACCATGACATACAGTGAGGAGGGGTCCACCTCTACTGGAGGACCCCCCTTCCTATAGTACCTATAGTAGTTGTAGCATCAATAGTAGCAGTAGGAGCTGCCATCATTGCAACAACGATAATAGCCATAGCAGCAACAGCATCGGCGATAGCAGCAGGAGTCGTAATAGAAGCAGCCACCGCCACTATAACAACATCAACAGCAGTAACTACAGCCACTGCAATAGCAGCAGCAACAGCAGCAGCAGCAGCACCAGCCATCGCGGCTGGAACAGCAATAGCAATAGTAGCAATAGCAGCCGTAGCAATAGCAACAGTTGCAGTAGCAGTCGCAGCAAAATCTGTCGCTACAACATCTGCATCAGACGTAGCAGCAACAACACCGGGGTGACCGGGGTCATATACTTGGTCGGCCTGGGTGGAGTCTTCGGAGGAAGCGCGGATGTAGCAGGAGCAGGGACAGTCACGGCAGCGGTGGCGAGACGACGCTCGCGGTTGACCGGGGTCATATACTTGGTTGCCCCTCCAGCTGCACGTCTCGCCCTCGAGCCCTTCCTCGGCGACTTCACTACTACGTGCCTCCTTGACCCCGCAAGTGTATGGTACATACTCACGCGCCCTCATCGCCTCTCCAACGAGGTCAAGACCAGTCGCCTGCTTCGGGAGTTCAACTCCCTTTGCATGGGGTAGACCGAGACGGTCACCTCCTACTGGCAGCATGCAAAGGACATCTCACGCCGTCTCGGAGACACTGAATCACCCCCTCTCTCCGTGCTTCTGACCATCAAGGGCAACGCCATCAATGTTTTCTCCGACATCTTCACTCACTACTCCCAAGAGGTTCTCACCGCGTGGCCACCCAGGGTACCCTCATGCCCTAGGCATAATAGCTCTTTCTCCGCATCGAGGAGGCTTGTCAAGAGTCACATACTCAGCGCACAGAGTCCCTCGTATGTCCTGTCGTCGCCTCAGTGGCTGTTGCCGCCCCCGTAGCAACAGCGTCCTATTAAGGCTCCTCCTTGTCTGGCAAGAAGAAGCATAGGGGCAGGACGGGCAAGGGCCCACACTAGCAGTCCGGCAGTAGCCTCATCTGCCACAACTGTGGTCAGTCAGGCCAGGGATGGTACACGTGTCCACTCGTGAAAGATAAAGCGCGCTTCATCGCCACCATGTGTCGCCACCGCGAGCGTCGTCTTGCCACCGCTGCCGTGACTGTCCCTGCTCCTACTACATCCGCGCTTCCTCTGAAGACTCCACCGCAGTATCATTAGCAGCAGTCCATGTACGCTCCTCCGTTAACGGCACCTTCCTCCTTCCTAAACTATGGTGTCGTCACGCCACCGTTGGTGTACTCCGTTGGACCCTCCACCAGCGAGCGTCAGCTGGAGCAGTTCATCGTACTCCAGCTTGGCCTTCCTCGTCCTCCTCCCTATGGAAGTGCGAGTTGCGTCGTCATTGGTTCACCTGCACTGCCTTGTTTGACAGAGTCTGTGCTAGGGTCGTGCTCTATACCTTTGTCCGCCCTGACCTCTGTCGTGCCCTCCCCACCTGCCTCATTTTGTGACGATGTTAACTGGCTGGATAACTGGCAGTTCCGGTTTGCATCCCCGTCCACCGCTCATGATGTGACGGCACCTGTCTAGGACACGTCTGAGACCTAGATCATCGACTCTTGGGCCACTGATCACATGATTGCCTCCTAGGAGGTTTTTTGTGTCTTTGGCCTCGTTACCGGTGTTATTAGAGTTCCGATGGGCTTTGGTCAGGTCTTACCCGTTTGTGGCATCAGCGTCATTTATTTACGTGGTCCAGCTGGCGATGTCTTTGTGACCAACGTCCTCTTTGTCCCTGGCCTTGAGCTCAGCCTTCTGTTTGTCACTGTACTTGACCTCATTAGCATGGACGACTTGCACTCCCGTGGTGTCAGCATTGTGTGGTTGCGTCTGTCTGGTCGTGTGGTCCTGCATGCCACAGCCCGTGGCAACTTGTGGCACATGCCGCGCTTGCCTGCACCTTCCTCGCCACTTGCCGACACTGGCCATGAGTTTGTGACCAGTTTCCTCTTCCCGCAGCACACACATCTCCTGCACCGCCGCCTTTGCCATGTCCTCTCTACTGCTATCGATAGCATGCTTCGCACACAACCAGCCAAGGGTCTTGATCCAGACTCGTTTCCCATGCCGTGTCAAGCTCAGAGCATTGAATATGCTTAGGGGAAGATGCACTGGTCTACCTACCCTCTGTCCGTCTCTCGTGCATCCAGACCCTTGGACTTGGTCCATTCCGACGTCATGGGTTCCCTTCTAATAGAGTCTACTGGGGAGCACGAACGCTATGTCCTGACCCTCACCGACGACTACTCGTGCTAACGCTGGGTCTTCTGTCTTCGACAGAAGAGTGATGTCGCTCCAACCATTTGGGACTGGCTGGTCCGTGTTGACCGTGAATGTGGTTGCCCTCTTTGCCGCTTCCGCTCTGATCGTGGTGGCGGGTTTGTGGGGGAGACCACACTCTTCCTCGCTTCCCCAGGCATTCATCATGAGACGTCGGCGCCGTACACGCTAGCCCAGAATGGTACCTCCAAGCGGTGGAACCACACCATGGCCGATGCCTTCCTCACCATGCGGCTTGATTCTGGTCTCTCCGATGGATTCTACTTTGAAGCCATCACCTACATGACGTGGGTCTGGAATCGGATTCCTCACGGACCCCTTCCCCGCCAGTCCACACCATACCAGCACTGGTGCGGCGAGCGCACCGACCTTCGTCCGGTTCGTGTCGGAGGTTGGGTGGTCATCATGTGGTTGCCTGCCCCACACTAGGGTAGCAAGCGCGATCCTTGCGGATGACCCTGCACCTTGTCTGGTGTTTCTCGTCAGTCGAAGGCGTGACGCTTCTCGGATCCTTCCCGGCGCTGCATAGTCGAGTCTCGAGACGCTCTCTCTTTTTAGGACCTATTGCCCCCCAACCTCGTTTGCTCCTGTGTGTTGATGTTCTTCCCGTCGCGTGGGGGAGTGGTGGATCCATCCTTCGTTTAGCCGCGTCTGGGCGTCCCATTGTCTGCGCCCTTAGGTCCTCTCGGGCCGGCTGCCACGCCCGTGTCCTCCAGCACCTCCGGGCTGGCTGCCCCCTCCGTGTCCGCTAGCCCCTCTTGGTCGGCTACCCCGTCCGTGTCTGCCAGCACCTCCGGGCCGCCTGTCCACTCCGTGTTCGCCAGCCCCTCACGGCTGGCTGCCCCACCCGTATCCGCCAGCCCCTCTCGGCCGGCTCCCCAGCCCGTGTCCGCCAGCCCCTCAGGGCCGGCTACCCCGCCCGTGTCCGCAAGCCCCTCACAGCTGGTCGTCCAGTCCGTGTCCGCCAGTCCCTCTGGGCCGGTTGCCCCCTCCATGTCCGCAAGCCCCTATGGGCCGGATGCCCCGTCCGTGTCTGCTAGCCCCTAAGGGACGACTGCCCCGCTCCTGTCCACCAGCCCCTTAGAGCCGGCTGCCCCGTCCGTGTCTGCCAGCCCCTTTGTGCCGGTTGCCCGCTCCGTGTCCGCCAACCCCTCTGGATCAACTTCCCCGTTTGTGTCCGCCAGCCCCTATAAGTCGGCTTCCCCGTCCGTGTCCGCCAGCCCCTCAGGGCCGGCTGCCCAGTCCGTCAGCTCGTCCGGGTCGGCTTCCTCGCCCGTGTCTGCCAGCCCCTTAGGGCCGGCTATCCCGTTACTGTTAGCATGTGGTCCGGGAGGGAGCCTCAAACGCAAGCTGACATTGAGCACTCAGGCTGCCTCCTTGCACCCTCTCGTGCCACGACCCCCTGCCATCCCACGAGGCTCCATGCCTCTTGGCAGTCACACCCTCATAGTCATGAGGGTGGGGACCCTGGTACCAAGGCGCTTGGTTTGGCTACTTTGTCAGTCATCACTGACCCGCATCTGCGGTCGGCTTTAGGCTAGGCCCTGCTCCATCAAGAGCACTGACGTGCCGTCGCAGCTACACTCACGCATTTGCTTCCTGGGGCAAGAGACGCACTCGCTCTTACTGTTTGCCCCATAGAGTGACCAGTGGACCCATTCAACCTATGTGAGGCCCGAACATCTCTCGAGGATGCACACTAGGAGGCTTCATGCGTCGAGGAGCTTGCCGCCATCCGGCAACATCAGGTCTATGAGCTTGTCGACCTTCCCCCCAGTCAAAAAGCCATCTGTGCCAAGTGGGTCCTCTTGAAAAAGTGGAAGCCAGACGGGTCAATAGACAAGTACAAGGCTTGTCTTATGGCCAAGGGGTTTGCTCATGTCCCCGGGGTCGGCTATGAACAGGTCTTCGTTCCGGTCAGTCGTTTCTTGACTAGCCACGCGTTGTTCAGCCTGGTTTCCTAGCACGGATGGGAGCTACATAAGATTTATGTGAGCAACGCCTTTCTTCATGGCTCTCTAGAAGGTGACGCACTCTACATGGTGGAGCTCCCTGGGCTTTGATGATGGCTCCAAAAAGGTCTTGAGGCCGCAAAAGGCCCTTTACGGCCTGAAGCAGTCACCTCACTGCTAGAACCAGGAGATCAGTCACACGCTTCTAAGCGGCAGCCTCTTCCGGAGCACTGCCAATCCCACACTGTTCATCAGTCCGCGAGGCCAGCCCTTCTTTGCTGTCCTGGTCGATGTCATCAACATGCTCATCGTGTCGTCGGAGGCAGCTGCCATGGAGTGGGTCAAGGACCTGCTACACACCGCCCACCAGATGAAGGACCTTAGGTTAGCATGAGTCTTTCTCGGCATGGAGCTTGAGCATGATCGCTCCATGGGCATCTTGCACGTCCATCGGGCCGCCTAAGTCCAGACCTTGCGTGGGCGCTTTGCTCAGGACCTGCCCTTCATCCCCAGAGCATCCTCACCTATGTCACCCGAAGGTCACGCGATGCTCAAGAGCTTTGATCCAGCCTTGGTGGGGGAGCCAGTTGATGTGACCACATACTTACGTGTCAACGGGTCACTAATGTTCTTGGTGACGATGACGCGTCCAGACATTGTGTTAACCGTCAACCTCCTGGCACAGATCTCTCAGGTGCCGCGTCACCTCCACACGCCCTAGTGTAGGGGAAACGCTGTCAGATTTTTCCCAACAGCGTTGACCCGCCTAGTGGCGGCATCATGTTTTTCCCCACGGCCACTGGGCCATGGGAAATCCTGTCGGATTTTCCCGTCAGCACTGACCCCCATGTGTGACACAAGGAGATGAGCGGCAACCCACAGCAGGCACCTGCTAGCAACGATGCACATGGCGACGTCAACCAAGTGTAGTGACTAATAACAGGATCAAGCAGCAACAGCAGCCTATAGCAAGAACAACAACGAGCATTGGTAGTAGCAGCCAGCATGAGCTATGCATAGAAGCGGCAGCCGGCAGCAACAACAGCTCGTGGCAGCTCGTAGTACCAAGCAACAGTAGCAGCTCGTAACAGCAGCAGCAACAGCTCGTAGTAGCAACAGTGCAAAACAGCAGCGAGCAACACTAGCAGCCAGCAGCAGCAGCACACAGTAGCATCAGAAGCAGCAAGCAACAGCAGCAGCTGCTGTTGTAGTAGCCAACAGGAGCCAGCAATAGCAGCTAAACAACGGCCAACAACAGGTACAGTAGCTATTGCTTGCAACAACTAGCAAACTGCAAGCAACGAGCTTGATGTGAACAGCTCGTGAGTAGCAAGCAACGAGTAGCGAGCTTGCTGCTCGCAGCAAGCAGCAAGCAACAAGTAGCGAGCTTGCTACTCACAGCTCGTAGCAAGCAACGAGTAGTGAGCTCGTAGCTCAGAGTGACAAATGAAGAAGAGAGGAAAAAAAGACACACATAGAAACGCCCCACTCTGCTGGTGGCCCTGTAGTTGCTACAATAGCCACCACAGTCGTTGTACCAGCTATAGTACGTGCTGTAGCACACGGCAGCTCAGCAACACCAGTAGCAGCAGCACTCGTAACTACAGCAGTAGAAGCAGCAATTTCTACTGGCACATTAACAGCCGTAGCAGTAGTAGCAGCTACAGCAGCAGAACAGTAGTAGTAGCAACAGTTGTAGAAGCAGCAGCAGCATTAGCTACAGCAATAGCAGCAGCAACAGCTTTGCAGCTGATGCAGCTGCGGCTACAGTAATAGCCGCTGCTGATATCAGCCATTCTTTGCTCACGTCACCCCTGACATCAGCATGATAGATCACAGAGCATCAATAGCAGCAACCCTGCAACTAACGCCGCAACATCTGCTGATGACAGCCATCCCAGATTGATGTCATTACTATCGTCACTACTACCATCAGCAGCACATAGAAAAAAAAGAGAGGCACCATAACCGACAGTGGGAAGGGGTCCTCCTCTGCTGGAGGACCTCCCTTCCTACAGTACATGCATCAGTTGTAGTAGCAATAATAGCTGCAATAACTACTGCCATTGCAACAACCACAACAACACCAACAGTAGCCATCGCTACAATAGCAGCAGCTGTAGCAGAAGCCCCTAGAGCAGCTGCCACAATAGCAACAGTAGCAGCAACCGTAACAATTGTAGTAGCAGCGGCCACCACTACAATAGAAACAAGAGCAACGGTAGCAGTCGTAGTAGCAACACCAGAAGATGCGGCAGCAACAGCCATAGCAATAGCAACAGCCGTAGCAACATCTGCCATTGTAGAAGCTGCATCAGACGCAACAACACTAACACCTCCCAGGCTCTGTGGTCGGTCATGCTGGCTCAATAGATTTGCTTGCCGCCTTTCGCCAGCAACTCCAAACTCTGACACAACAACTAGTGGCACTGTAGCCGCCAACACAAGCAGGCGTAGCAGCAGCATCAGCAGTCGCAGTAGCAACCATAACAGCACCGTCCGCAAGCACCCTTTGTTCCACCTGGGTACGCAAACCCTATGATATCTTATGCCATGCAGTACCTGGTGCAAGAAGACACTCAGCGCCAAGAGCAGATGGTGACGTCAGTCCTGGGCCCCACTCATGGTGCCGGCCGTAGGCCAAAGGACTTCGAAAACCCACCGCCACCGCTTCAATCTAGAGAGTGGTCTTGGAGTTGGGAGCTTAGCTTCGAGCTCTGGGCATGGTGAGAGCCTGTGGCCCTACTACGTCCTACCCTTTGACGCCACCCAGGCCGGCCGAGTACATGACGCCCGTCACGCCGTGCGTGCCCTCGTCCTGGTTGCCCTTTCAGCTGCACGTCTCGCCCTTAAGCCCTACCTCGATGACTTTACCACTGCCAACCTCCCTGCCCCCGTAGCTGCATGGTACACACTCACGCACCATCATCGCCTCTCCAGCAAGGCCGAGACCAGTTGCCTGCTCTGGGAGTTCAACTCCCTTCGCATGGGGGAGACCAAGACGGTCACCTCCTACTGGCGGCGCGCAGAGGACATCTTCCGCCGTCTCGGAGATACTACACCACCCCCTGTCTCTGCTCTTGTCACCATCAAGCGTAGCGCCATCAAAGTTTTCTCTGAAGTATTCATTCACTATATTAGGAGGTTCTCACCACGATGGGTACCCAGGGTACCCTCATGCCCTAAGCATACAATCTCTTCCTCCACATCAAGGAGGCTTGTCAAGAGTCACGTACTGAGTGCAGAGATTCCCTCGCATCTCGTGACGTCACCTCAGTGGCTGTTGCCACCACCGTAGCAACAGCGTCCTACGGAGGCGCCTCCTCATCCACCAAGAAGAATTGCAGGGGCCAGAACGACAAGGGCCCATAGCAGCAATCCAGCAGATCCGGTGGCGACATCCTTGTCTGCCATAAATGTGGTCAGTCAGGCCACGGATGGTACATGTGTCCACTCCCGAAAGACGAGGCGTGCATCATCGCCATCATGCTTCGCCACCGTGAGCATCGCCTTGCAACCGCGAGGTATAGTTAATTGACCCAATTTCATACACTCTACAATCAGTGTATGAATAAGTGTGTTCCTGTTTTCATGGATTCATCAATGATCATAAACATGAATGCATGCCACTAGAACCCACACATGCATTTCTTGTCAAACGTGAAAACAGTAAAGGTACTTTTACAAAAGAGAGAAGTTTTGGTGAATGATGACTGTTCACTTTTCTATTCAGTTCCCAATACACTTTTGTGTATACAGTTTTGAGGGTGAGGTGATTGGTTATATATGGCCACCGCTTTTGTGACTGTCGCTGCTCCTGCTACATCCGCGCTTCCTTTGACGACTCCACCACCATGTAGTTACAGCCGTTCGCGCCCGCTCTTCCATCAATGGCGTCTTCCTCCTTCCTAAACTCTAGTGCCATCACACCGCATTCGATGTACTCTGTCAGACCCTCTGCTTGCAAACGTCAGCTAGAGCAGTTCAACGCACTCCAACTTGGCTTTCCTTGTCCTCCTTCCCAGGGAAGTACAAGTTCATTCGTTGCTAGTTCACCTGCACTGCCTTGTATCACAAAGTCTATGCTACGGTCGTGCTCTGTACCTTCGTCCGCCCTGACCTCTATCGTACCCTCACCACCTGCCTTGTTTTACCTCGATGTTACTTGGCTGGATGACTGGCAGATCTAGTTTGCACCCCCGTCTACCGCATTTGTGTCCCTTGCTCACTGCCATGTGACCGCTCATGATCTGGCGACACCTGTCCAGGACGTGTCTCAGACCTGGATCATCAACTCCGGGGCCACCCATCACATGACGGCCTCACGTGGGGCCTTCGGTGTTCTTGGCCCAGTTACCGATGTTACTAGAGTTCTGACAGGCTCTGGTCATGTCTTACCCGTTCGTGGCGTCGGTGTCGTTTGATTCCCTGGTCCTACTGGCGATGTCTTCGTGACCAACGTCCTCTTATTCCCTGGCCTTGAGCTCAACTTTCTGTCTGTCACCACACTTGATTGCATGAGCATGGACGTCGTGCACTCCCATGGTTTTGGCAATGTATCGCTGTGTCCATCTGGTTGTGTCGTCCTGCATGCCACCGCCCGTGGTAACTTGTGGCACGTGCCGCACTTGTCTACACCTTCCTCCATCTCCTCGCCACCTACCGAAACTGGCCACGTGGTTGTCACCAGTTTGCTCTCTCCGTAGCACACACGTCTCCTGCTCCACTGCCTTTGCCACATCCACTCTGCTGCTATTGATAGCATGCTTTGCATGCAGCCAACCAAGGGTCTTGATCCAGACTCGTTTCCCATGACGTGTCCAACTGTGTGCATTGACTGCGCTCAGGGGAAGATTCAGCAGTCTACCTACCCCCCTTCCGCCCCAATGCATCCGGACCCTTGGACTTGGTCCATTTCGATGTCATTGGTCCCCATCCGACAAAGCCCATCGGGGAGCACGAACGCTATGTCTTGACAGTCACCAATGACTATTCCTGCTACCGCTGAGTCTTCAATCTTCGACATAAGAGCGATGTCGCCGCCACCATTCGGGACTGGCTGGTCCGTGCTAAGCGCGAATGTGGTCGCCCCCTCCGCTACTTCCACTCTGATTGCAGTGGCGAGTTTATGGAGGAGACCACACTCTTCCTTGCTTCCCGAGGCATTGATCACAAGACTTTGGCGCCGTACACGCCAGCCCAAAATGGTGTCTCTGAGCGGTAGAACCACACCATGGCTGACGCCGTGCGTACCATGCGGGTCAAGTCTGGTCTCTCTGATGGCTTCTAGTTTGAAGCCATGACCTACATGACGTGGGTCTGGAACCGGATTCCTCACGGACCCCTTCCCCGCCAGTCCACGTCATACCACCACAGGTCCGGCGAACTCGTTGACCTTCGCCTGGCTCGTGTATAGGGTTGCATGGGCATCGTGTAGTTGCCTAGCCCACACCAGGACAGCAAGCTTGACCCTCGCGGACGACCCTGCACCTTCCTCGGGGTCTCTCGTCAATCAAAAGCGTGGCGCATCTTGGATCCTTCCCGGTGTTGCATAGTCGAGTCTCGAGACGCTCTCTTCTTTGAGGACCTATTTTCCCCCAACCTCATTCGCTCCTGTGCGTCTTTGTTCCTCCCGTTGTGTGGGGGAGTGGTGGGTCCGTCCTTCGTTTAGCCGCGTCCGGGCATCCCATTGTCTGTGCTCGCTGGTCCTCTCGGACCGGCTGCCCCACCCGTGTCCGTGAGCCCCTTCGGGCCGGCTGTCCCCTCCGTGTCCGCTAGCCCCTCTGGGCTTGGTGCCCCGTCCGTGTCCGCCAGCCCCTCCGAGCCGGCTGTCCCCTCTATGTTTGCCAGTCCCTCAGGGGCGGTTGCCTTGCCCCTATCTGCCAGCCCCTCTCGGCCAGCTCCCCCGCTCGTTTCCGCCAGCCCCTCAAGGTCGGCTGCCCCGCCCATGTCCGCCAGCCCCTCACACCTGACTGGCCGGTCCGTGTGCGCCAGCCCCTCTGGGCCAGCTCCCCCCTCTCTATCCGCCATCCCCTCTGGGCCAGCTGCCCCGTCCAGCCCCTGAGGGCCGGCTGCCCCAACCGTGTCCGCTAGCCCCTCAGAGCCGGCTGCCCCGTCCATGTCCGCCAGCCCCTCCGGGCCGGCTTCCCCCTCTCTGTCCGCCAGCCCCTCTGGGACCGCTGCCCCGTCCGTGACTGCTAGCCCCTTTGGGTCGGCTTCCCTGCCCGTGTCCGCCAACCCCTTAAGGTGGGCTGTCCCGTCTGTGTCCGTCAGCTCCTCTGGGTCGGGTTCCCTGCTCGTGTCTGCGAGCCCATAGGGCCGGATGACCCGTCAGTGTCAGCGTGTTTTACATGTGGCCCGTGACGAAGCCTCTGACCCAGGCCGACATTGAGCACTCAGGCTGCCTCCTCGCACCCTCTCGTGCCACGACCCCCTGTCACCACTCGAGACTCCATGCCTCTCGGCAGACCCATCCTCACAGTCCTGAGTGGTTACCATGGCACCAAGGCCCTTGGCTTGGCTACTTTGTCAGTCATCAGTGACCAGCATTCGAGGCCGGCTTTAGGCTATGCCCTACTCCATCAGGAGCACCGATGTGCCGTCGTGGCTACACTCACGCACTTGCTTCCTGGGGCACGAGACGCACTCGCTCTTACTGTTCACCCCATACAACGACCAGTGGACCCACCCATCCTACGTGAGGCCCGGGCATCTCCCGAGGCTGCACACTAGGAGGCTTCATGCACGGAGGAGCTTGCCGCCATCTGGTAACATCAGGTATATGAGCTTGTCAGTCTTTCCCCCGGTCGAAAGGCCATCGGTGCCATGTGGGTCCTCCAGCAAAGGTGGAAGCCAGACGGGTCACTAGACAAGTACAAGGCCCGTCTTAAGGCCAAGGGGTCTGCTCATGTCCCCGGGCTAGACAATGATCAGATCTTTGCCCCGGTCGGTCGTTTCTTGACTAGCCGATTGTTGTTCAGCCTGGTTGCTCACCACAGATGGGAGTTGCATCAAATGGATGTGAGCAACGCCTTTCTCCATGGCTCTCTAGAAGGTGACGAGCTCTACATGGTGTGGCCCTGAGGCCTCCATGATGGCTCCGGCAGGGTCTGGATGCTATGAAAGGCCCTTAACGGCATGAAGCATTCACTGCGTTGCTAGACTTGGGAGATCAGCCACACGCTTCTGAGCGGCGGCCTCCTCCGCAGCAGTGCTGACCCCGCACTGTTCATTAATCCGTGGGGCCAGCCCTTTGTCGCTGTCCTGGTCTATGTCGTCAACCTGCTCATCGTGTCGCCGGAGGCAGCTGCCATCTAGCGGGTCAAGTACCTGCTGCACACCGCCTACCAAATGAAGGACCTCGGGTCAGCATGAGTCTTTCTGGGCATGGAGCTTGAGCATGATTGCTCCATGGGTATCTTGCACGTCCATCAGGCCACCTACGTCCAGACCCTGTAGGGTCTTGACGGTAGAGGAACTTGTGGCCTCGTAAAGCTTGCTGTGCTTGGATTCGAGTAGTTGGTCATAGAACACCGAGGCCTCTTTCATCTTGGTCGGTAGTGGAGAGGTTTTTGGTGGTGAACCGAAGCTTCTCATCCTGTTTTGACACTAATGCGAGGTTGCGAATTGTGGTTTGAGTTTGTTGTAGTACCTTGGGACTTGTTAGGCATGTGTCAGAGTGATAGAGGATTCAAGGGATTAGGTAACTGTTGATGATACCTATGAGGGTCGGTTGTGTAAAATGACAATTCCTCCAGAGAAGTTCTGCTTCTTTCATCTGCTTTGTTATCTTTTTTCACATATTGGTGTTCTGAGTGTCATGATCCAAGTAAATGCCTAAGACACATTGTTGTTCTGTGGAATTCTGGTATACATTTGTGTTTGGTGTAGTTGTGTGTGGCCCTGCTGGAAAAAGTATTATATTTCTTTTGTTAGCTTTAAGTCCGGTCAGATCCTCTCTGATGTCTAAAGTTTGAGTGGCCTTCTCAGGATTGAGATTGACTTTAACCAATACTGTGGTGTCATCTGAAAAAGCTCTAAAAATTGGGCAATTTGTGGTGATTGGAATGATTTTGTCGATGGTTTTGGCGAAGTATTGATTGAGGTGTTCCATTGGTATGATGACAAGAAGTGGAGCAATTGGACAGCCCTGTCTGACACCGGTCTCTGTCCTGATCTGTGTGGTGAGGTTACCATTTACAAGGAAATTTGTTCCTGTATTGTATAGGATGGCCTTTATCCATTTCATGTAGGTAGGGGGGAACCCCATGGCTTGCATGGTGTCGTAGGCTTTTTCAAAATCCGTCAGAAGGAAGGTGAGGTTTGATCTGGTGTGTGTGGCCCAGTCTTGCATGCCCAAGATGCAGGATAGAGTATCTCTTATGTTTCTTGCTGCTACGAATCCTGTTTGTTCAGAGCTGATAATGTATGGGAGAACATCATGGAGGCTGTTGGCTAAGAATTTTGCCAGAATTTTGTAGTCTGTGTTGAGGAGTGAGATAGGAACAATGTTCATATTGTCTGGCATGTCCCCTTTTTAGAAGAGCAAACATGTCACCGAGTCTGTGAATTCTATGAAACTGTCTGGATCATCAAGGAAAGCTTAGAAAGCGGTAAGTAGGTTTGATTCAATACTTTCAGGTGCTTTTTGATAGAATTTTGCAAGTATGCAATCTGTTCCGGGGGGCCTTGATTTTGGCCATTTGCCAGATTATTTTCCGAGTTTTTTTTTTCTTTCTTTTCTTCTGTGGTAAAGGAGGCTTGTAAGGTTTGTATGAAATGAGTTGACATTTGTCTTAGTGGGGGCATTTTTAGCGTTGTTGTTTATGGATTAGGCTGAGCAACGCATGTTCACGTCGTGGAGGCTACGTAGTCGGTTGGATTTTGGTTGGGCCGACCAATGTGTGAGCATGCCATAAAATCTTTGGTGGAAAGAGAGAGAGTTAGAAACAATGATGTGAGACGAGGATTCAAAGTGAGGAGGATAAGAGTTACCAGTATTCAGTTCTAGAACTTGAAGTGATTTTTCAGGACATCCAAGTCTGCATTGAGTTGGTCCTGGCTTGGGTTATTTCTGTATGCCTTGAGAGCCTGTCTCTGAGTTTCTGTGACTGCGTGTGCATGCAACGCGTCCAGAGAGTGGCCAGAGTAGTTTTTGCAAGCAAGATAGTTCCATGCATGAAGCTCCGAGACCTTGCTGGCGTTGGTGAAAACAAAACCAGGGTCTTCCCTCAACACAGTGGAGTATTTTGAGAGCCCAATGTGGCGTTCTGCCAGAGTTGAAACAAAACTTCGACGATGTTATAGGGAAACGAGAGGTGATGGGGAGTTTCAAGCTTACAGCACTGTTTTCGACAGCGATGATTGATCTTACACCATTCAGTGGGTGGGAGAGGGTCACTGGCAAGAGGGCATGGTAGCAGGGGTGGTGATTGTTGTTGAAGTATTGACAGATGACCTCAGGGAAATGCAGCATGATCTTGTTCTTGAGACTGCCGTCGATGCAAAAAACTGCTCTAACCCCCAAAAAGGTAGGATCCTCCGGATGACTGACAGGCAGGCCAAGCACAGTGTTTGTAGTAAGACCAGTGAGAGGGTTCAAGAATTTGTGTAAGAATAAGATTTTCATCAAAGAAGGTTTGTTTTTGCCGCCTTGGCATTCCCTGGTGAGCATGCGGGACACATCTCCCATGTGAAAATGGTCAGGTAGCTCTTTGATGGCAAGGGTCGGTTCCAAGGGATTGAGAGTATTTGTCGCTTCGTAGGTAGGGTGGGTGACCTTGGTGACGACCACTTTGACCTTGCCATCAAAATCTGCAATAGAGTAAAGGTAGAAATTCTCAGGATGATTGTAGTGTAAGATGGTTGGTAGAAACCACGCAAGGCACCACAGACCTGCTGGAGAGTAGAAAAAAGGAGACAGAGTCTTCAAATTGGATCTATAACGGGCCATCCGGATGAGACCGTTTGGCACACATTCAGTGGCGAAGACTTTTGTGTTATTCTCATCGATTCGTAGGTAGGGTGGGTGACCTTGGTGACGACCACTTTGAAGACTTTTGGCGGACAGGGACGGAGTGGTAGTGTGCCCACTGCAGACATTGACTGTCCAACAAGTCTAGAAGCGGGGGTAGAGTTTCCAAGGCCATGGAGGGCGCTAGTGGGGTTTAAAGGGTTGTGGGCAGCTTGATTGGCCTCTTTTGTTGAGGGCGGGGGACCAACCAGGGATGTCACAGGAGGCTGTGTTGTGGGTTCGCCTGAGCCTTCCGTTTGGATTCCATGTCCTGAGTATCAGATCATGCCCGAAGCTGGAGTATGGTTTTGATGTGCACTTTGGCCTGTGGATAGCAAGGTAGATGCTAGTTCATGTTGATTTTTTTAGTGTACAAACAGAAAGAAAGGGTTGGATAGCCAACCTACATTGTCATCTTCGCCTCCTGGATGGAAGAAATGACCCTTTAGAAGTGGTTTTTTTTAGCTAGAGGGACTAGCCCTTCCTGTATGGGGTTTCAAAGATTTTCCATTGACACGGAATAGGCATGTTCCATGCTTACCCGCGTAGGGCGCTGTTGCTTCATTAGTGGAGGAGAAACTTTTCATGTTCAGAACAGCACCATCCACACCTTCCATGCTCGCGAAGTCTGCATGTTGAATGGAAAGACCAACGTTAGATTGCTAAAGCAAGTTCATTGATGAGGATGAAGTGGTAAAAAACATCTCCAACTAGTGGAGGATGATAGGATAGACATTGAGATTGTGGGACTGAGAGTCCGGACGTTGCCTGAAGTTGGTGTATCTGAAGCTTTGCATGTGGAAAAAGTTGAAGTTGTGGTACTCACCAATGGTAATTGATGCTGAAGAGTAACGTTTCCTGGGTGATGCGGGGGCACCACTTGAAGTACCATGAAATGAGGGAAGGATAGGCTTTGTAGTAGATGTTGTGGGTTGCGGTACCATCTAGGTTGGGAAAATGATTGAGAAGTGGACACAGCATGAAACCCCTGCCACTTTTTCCTTTTTTTTTTTTTTTCCTTTTTTCTTTTTTCTTGGCCACTCTTCTTGGAGTTTGAGCGTGTGGAAGAGTGCCTGCTTTGAGATTCTCCTTGGGGAGGAAATTTTGGTTTTCTGAATGTAAACAAATGGTCTCAAAAAAGGAAGAAACCAACTTCCGAGAGTGATGACGAGGCCTGAAAAAACGGTTGGTGCGTCTTGGACAGGTCTTGGAGGATGAAGAAAGGCCTCAGGCTGGGTGATGTCTCATGATGTGCGGTGTTTGAAGAAAGGGATGTCCATGAGCTTCCTTCGTCCGTTATTGCATGTCACAAGATTCTGCTTTTGTTAGTATCCTGTGAAACCATGGGTAGCATGAGCCGTGTGAAAAAGGTGATGACAAAGAAATTTTGTACGAAATGATCACATGAAAAAGACATCCATGATCAAAAGAGGGAACTCTTGGGTTGTGGCCATGTTCTTCCGCTGTCTCAATGTCTTGTTGTTGATGTGGCAATGCATCTACCTTGGTGTTGGTTCATTGGATCTTGCTTTGTCGTGGTTGGTTGATGAGGTTGAAATGTAGTCTTTGGTGTTGTGTTGGCTGACTGCCTTGAATCTGAGGTAGGCCACAAAGAGATTTTTTTCTTGGATTAGTTGTCCACGACAGATTTTACATGCTCGCATCAATAAAGACCTATAACAGAAGGTTTCAGGACTCCTGATGCAATCAAAGGCAGCCTTCAGCGAGGTGATCAAGCTCACCAAGAGCCGCTAGGCAGGACCAATTGTATGTGAGAGACAAGTTGTAGGCTACTGAGACAAAAATACGGAAGCGTGTGAAGTTATGTAGAGATTGAAAATGGTTGGTTTGACTCATTGATGAGAAAGTAAATGAGCACAGCTTTCTAACAAGCCTAAGTATGCCTCATTTGGTACATGGAGCTGGAAGAACCACTCCGTCAAAGTTCACCTCCTCGCACACTCCTAGCCTAGCGGGATGAGCGGCAGTTGCACTCTCACCATTGCCATCCCTGCCATGAGCATAACCAATAATCTTGGTGGGGACCTTCCTTGAAGCTCCTTGAAGGTCCTTCTGCTGCCTTTCTACCTTGAAGGCCGCTCCAAACCTCCCTGGCCAATAATTGTGGCCGTCATTGGTCCTAGTAGTGCAGGAGCCGTCACTTGTACCGGACCCATTGCCACCAAACCTTGAAAATCCATATCTCCCTCAAACAGACTCCGAATCGAGTTCTGTGAAGTGCTATAGAACCAAAAAAGCATCCTCTATTCACTTTTGTAACCTGATGATTTTTATCGAGCAACCCACTTTGGTCACTTTTTGCACCCCATATCCAACATTCTCCCACTTTGCAAGAATAAAAAGCACACAAGTCCACACTGTCCCCTCGGCTGCTGAAAGCGATGCGCTGCCAGTGGCTTGGTCAGGAAGTCTGCCAGTATCATGCTTTAAGGGCAGAACTTGATCTGCACCACCTGCTTTGCCACGAGTTCGCGGATGAAGTGATATCGCAAGTCAATGTGCTTGGTGCGGGCGTGAAACTCTGCGTTCTTGGTCAGAGCAATGGCGCTCATGTTGTCATATTAGATTGTAGTCGTTGTGCTCTGCTGCTGTCCAAGGCTTACCAACAGCTCACGCAGCCACATGGCTTCCTTTTCTACTTCACTCAAGGCGATGTACTCCGCTTCGGTGGAGGAGAGGGCGACGTACTCTTGCTTCTTGCTCCTCCAACTGATTGCACCTCCCCCGAGTACAAACACGAACCCACTGGTCGACCTCCTTGTGTCCAGGTCACCTCCCCAATCTGCATCGCTGTAGCTGATGAGGATGGGGCTGTTGTTGCCGTTGAAGGTGAGGCAAAGGCTACTACTGTTGTCGAGGTAGCGCAGCACGCGCTTGACCGCCTCCCAATGCGGCACGCCCGGATTCGGGCAAAACTTGCTGAGCAATCCCAATAATGGTTGATGTCAAGGTGTATGCCAACTGCTGCTTACATGAGGCTCTCAACTGCTCCTTGGTACGGAATTGCTTCCATGCGACTGCTCTCTTGCATGCCGCGAGGAGTCTGTGTCATGCTCAACTTCGCTCCCACTTCAAGTGGTGTTGCGGCCTTGCGCACTCCTGCCATGTTGAAGCGCTTGACGATGTTGCTCACGTACATACTCTGTGACAACTCCAAAGTTAGCTGCTGCCACTTGCGCATGACTTGAAGGCCAGGGTAGTAGCTGAGCTCTCCCATGTCTTTCATGTCAAACCTGACAGCAAAGGACTGCTTCACATCTTCCAAAAGAGACTTGGAATCAGATGCAATGAGCAGATCATCAACATAGAGCAAGATGATGACCTGGCTTGCCTCTTGCATGCGCCCATAAACTGCATGGTCAGCTTCACTGCGCACAAAACCAAGCCCAGCCAGCTGCTCATCCATCTTGTGGTACCATGCTCACGGTGCTTGCTTTAGGCTGTAAAGAGCCTTCACAAGCTTGCACCCCAAATCCTCCTTTCCCTCCACCACAAACCCCTCCGGTTGCTCCATGTACACCTCCTCCTCGAGGTCACCATTCAGAAATGCACACGTCACATCCATTTGGTGCACCTCCTAGTCCTTAGCAGCAACAAGAGGAAGGATCGCTCGGATGGATGGGAACTTTGTGACAGGTGCAAATGTCTCATTGTAATCCACACCCTCAGTCTACCCATATCCCTTTGCAACCAACCGTGCTTTGAACGTGAGCACCTTACCATCCACACCACATTTGCGCCTGAAGATCCACCGACAGCTGATCACCCGGCTGCCACGTGGAGCTTCCTCGAGGGTCTAAGTGCCTTTCTTCATGAGTGCACCATACTCCTCATCTGCTGCGGCACGCCAATCCGCCGCCTTGGCGCTGCGCATGGCTTCAGCGAATGTGGCTGGGTCATCGGTGACTGTGAGGAAGAGAACCTTGAGGTCAGACGACTCCATTGGTGGTGGAACAGTACACAGGTTCACCAGCTCCTCCAGCGCCCTCTGTTTGCTTGCGTGGCACTTGGATCTCCTCAACGGCTCCACAGGACCATCTACACCATGGTTGTGGCATGCAGACCTTCGTGGCAGCTGCCGTGCATTGCTTTGCTACTCCTCCTCATCAGATTACGTTGCTCTCTCCTTCTCAACTCCCTCCACCTCCTTTTCATTGCCGCTATCACCGCCATCTTCCGCACCGCCCTCTTCTGCTACCGGTTCTTCTCCCACTTCTGGTATGAGTGCGGGAGCAAGTGGAACTGCAGACATGGGGCTCCAAGTCCAGCCCTTCACGTCCTCTTGAAAGACCATATCACGGCTGCGGATGATATTGTGAGCAACAATGTTGTAGAGGCGGTATCCCATGGTGTCGTAGCCGAGGAAGGCCGCCTTTACCGACTTTGCGTCCAGCTTGTTGTGGTTGCCGGCAGGTACGTGCACAAATGCGCCACAACCAAAGACTTTCAGGTGCGTCACTGTTGGCTTGCATCCCGTCCATGCCTCCTCCGGTGTCATCAGTTTGTACGGCAATTGTGGAACTCCGGTTTTTTAGGTATATCGCAGGGTTGACTACTCCCGCCCAAAAGGTTGGCGAGAGATCTGCGTCTTGGAGCATGCTATGAACATGCTCCATGAGCGTGCGGTCTGTGCGTTCAGCCACGCCGTTCAGCTTCGGTGTTCCAGGTGGGGTGACCTCGTGCCTAATCCCGCGACGCTTGAGGAAGTTGCAGAAGTCATTGGAGAGGTACTCTCCTCCACCGTCGGTGCGAAGCACCTTCAACCGCCTGCCACTCTCATTCTTTGCTGCAGCAATCCACACCTTGACAGCATCAAAGCTCTCATCCTTTCCAGCCAGGAAGAACACACACGTCTTCCTTGACTTGTCATCAATGAATGTGACAAAGCACAACTGTTCGGACAAGGACTGAGATGGTATGGGACCGCGCAAATCAGAGTGAACAAGTGAGAGAAGCTCAGCCGCCCCCTTCCCTTCCCCTGAGAATGGAGCGCGGGCCTGCTTCCCTTCAATGCAACTCTCGCAAGCCGATGCACCTGGCTGCTTCACCCCCTTAAGCTCCAGGTCGCGGACCATCTGCTGCATGGAGATGATGGCGCCAAAGACGAGGTGACCAGGCCGATGTCGTGTTTTCCCTCTCTTGCCTCCTACGTTGAGTCGGCTTCCTTCTCCGATGACACATAGAGACGGTAGAGTCCGTCCTCCTTGTCTGCTTTTGCAAGCACACGGCTTGCACGTGCAGAGATGGTGCATCCACTATTCTCAAAGCAAACCTGCATGTCTTCGGAGATCAGAGATGAGACACAGAGGAGATTAGCTGCCAGCCCCAAAACATGGACCACCCCTTCACACGACGTTCCACGTGCTTGCCCTCGACGGAAGCACAAAACACAATCTCACCCTTCCCAACCGCCATTTCCACATGGTTATCCCCCATGTACACCCGACGAGGCTCAATGAAGGTGTAGAGAACAAACCACTCCTGGTGACACGTCATGTGCCGCGTGGCTCCCAAGTTGATGATCCAGAATAAGGCGGTGTTGTCGGAGACATGCAGGACCCGGATGGTTGTCACGAATCCACTCTCCTAATCTGCTGCATTTGCAAAAGCGTCGGACTGATTTCTTGCTCCCACTCCAGCCGCGAGGTCCACCTTCTTCTTCCGGCATTCACGCGCTCATTGTCCCGGATTTTTGCAGTACTGGCAGTTACCCTTCTTCTTCCCTCCTCCGCCGTTGCTCCTGGTTGGTGCAGCACCACCCCCACGACCAGAGTTGGTCATGAGAGCGACGTCATGTCCGCTTCCGCTGTCCTCTCCCTTGCGCCGCTCCTCCTCAAACAGCAGGCTCTCCTCTACATCATTAAGGGAGAGCTTATCGCCACGCTGGACCAGGGAAATAGTGAGAGGAGTGTAGCTCCTAGGAAGGCCAGAGAGGATGGTTAGCATGAGTACACGTTCCTTGACAGGGTCCTCAATTGCAGACAGCTGGTCGGCAAGAGACTTCACCATGTTGATGTAATCAATCATGGATCCGGACTCATCCATCTTCACAGTGTGGAAGCGACGACGCAGCCGCATGTTCATGAGGATTGAATTGGATACATAAGTGGACTCAAGCTTCTTCAAAACCTCCTTAGGCGTGAGGATGTCACGGACGAAGAGTTGCTGCCGTTCGGCAAGGTAGAGGTAGATGGTCGCGAGGACTCGGTCACACTTCTCGCGGTGGGTACGGGCCTCACCAGGTGAGAGAGAGGACTGAGCTGGTTCCTCCTCACTCACATGGCTCCAGAGTCCCTTCTCCATCAGGACCATCTTCATGTTGTTGCTCCAGTTGAAGAAGTTCTTGCCTTCGAACTTGGCGATGTTGACGCGGGCCACCACAAAAGCGGATGTCGCCATGGTAGTGCAACGTCCAGCCCCAAAATGACTCCCTCACACAACAGGGTGTAAGGAATACCTCAAGGATGAGGCAGAGCCTTGTTTTAGCTCTGATACCACTTATGCAATCAAAGGCAGCCCTCAGGGAGGTGATCAAGCTCACCAAGAGCCGCTAGGCAGGACCAATTGTATGTGAGAGACAAGTTGTAGGCTGCAGAGACAAAGTACGGAAGCGTGTGAAGTTGTGTAGAGAGCGCGAATGGCTGGTTTGACTCATGGATGAGAAAGAAAACTAGCACAGCTTTCTAACAAGCCTAAGTGCGCCTCATTTGGCACATGGAGCTGGAAGAAGCACTCTGTCAAAGTTCACCTCCTAGCACACTCCTAGCCTAGCGGAATGAGCGGCAGTCACACTCTCACACAGGAGAATTATCATCCTACCATGTTCACAACCAATAATCTTGGTGGGGACCTTCCTTGAAGCTCCCTAAAGGTCCTTCTGCCACCTTTCTACCTTGAAGGCCGCTCCAAACCTCCCTGGCCAATAATTGTGGCCGTCATTGGTGCTGGTAATGCAGGAGCCGTCACCTGAACCGGGCCCATTGTCACCAAACCTTGAACATCCATATCTCCCTCAAACGGACTCCGAATCAAGTTCCGTAAAGTGCTACAGACCCAGAAAAACATCCTCTATTCACTGTTGTTACCTGATGATTTCTATTGAGCAACCCACTCTGGTCACTTTTTGCACCCCATATCCAACAGCTCAATAGCTTAAACACCCATCTGCTCCAACAACTCAACCCAGCAATGGAGGGGCTCCAAAATGCACACATGCAGGAAGTAGTAATCTCAAGCAACCCCCAAATTCAACCGGCATTTCTCGATCCTGCAAAATCTAAAGAATCAACGGTTTCGATGTGGCTGATGATTTCAGAGGCATACTTCACCGCTATTGAGGTCAACAATGACACAAAGAAAATTAACCTCGTGGCCTTACTTTTGTTTGGCACAACTTTCAGTTGGTGGTCTTGTCTAAAGCCCATCCAATAGTAGCATAAGACCGTCGCAGCTGGATCAACGACTCACAAAATCGCTCTCACATTATCGACCGCCGGCGTTCTACCTCTCAAGCGCATCAACCCAACGTGACACAACTTGCTAAATATGTCAAATGATCAGATGGACTTCACGCATCATACTTGCATGCTTTGGAAAGATTAATATGAATTCTAACATATGGTACAAGCTTTAACATGCGTGTCACTAGTTGGACGTGGAAGAGCACAAGCGGTGTTTTCACGAAATCATCCTCGACAATGTTTTCACCCCCAAAGAACCCTGTTTCTATCACGACAACAACCTCAAAGACAACATCCGGTGAGCAATTGCCAAATTTGGCTTCCAAGACGGCCTTCCGCAAATGAGTACAGGTCGCATTGACAGTGTCAACTACAACACTCAAGTGTAGGAACATGAAGTCAATGGCTGGCGAACCCAAGGCCACTACCCATATTGTAGCGGGTGGAGGTCGCAGTCGACAGAAACCTTGACCCTGATGGAGACTGGCGTCGTCAATAAACGCCATCAAGGGCTATGATTGACTTAAAGGAAGCCCTGACACATCTTGTATGACTACCGGAAGCGGCACCAACATGCCAAAAGCGGTGAGGCGTAGAGAGAAAAAGGGGTTGGTAAATGGAAAACAGCAAGAGAAGACGGCGGAACTCATATCTGGTTGAAGAAAACCTACACCAACCGATCGCCGCAGACAAGGGTTCCTGAGTTCACAAAGTTTGACGAGGGGTACGAGGACGACAAACCAGTGATATTGTCATGGGTACAAGCGGAGGGTTGTAATGTTGCAAAACGATCCCTGTACTATTGGATGGAGGAGCTTTTTATAGGTTTGTAAGCAACGACACCATTTGAAAGCTGGCTTTATAGACTGAATGAGGTATCTTTGAGGGTAAAGCCATCAACAAACGACTGCAGAATTGTCAACTTTACGAAACTGTCCAACTTTAGTTTAGAGATCTGCACCACAGAAAGGTCTAGACAAATTTTCCAATGAGCGACCACAAAATCATCCTGGGGCCGCATATTCTGTATGGACATAATCCGCAAGTAGAGAAGAGTAGCGGAGCCGTCTACATCAGCATCAATGGCTGGAAAAGAAGCATACCTATGGTTGAGCAACCCACAACGTAGTGGGGGTTACAAGAAGCACAAGCGTGGCTAGTCCATGTGGAAACAAAGGAAGGAGAAGAGGTTACATTACTAGATGCAACCACATCGGCCTCAACACCTGACAAGTTTGCAGTTGTTCCAGAGTAGTTTGTATCCCTTGTCAAGGAGTTTGAAGGGGATTTGCCAAATGAACTGCCCTACAAGCTACTTCTACAACAAGCATCAATCACCAGATAGAGTTGAAGCAAGGCAGTAGACCAAATTTGAAGTGTAACTATCGAATAAGTGACCGCAATCTGACCAAACTCAAAGAGTAGCTGGACGAGATGCTCGGTTAGGGATTCATCGTGCCATCCATGTCACCCTACACAACACCTGTACTTTTTGTGGAAAAGAAAATGGAAGAGATGTGGATGTGAAAGGACTATCGAGCGTTCAACAACATCACCACCAAGACTCACTACCCTCTTTTGTGAGCAGTTTTTTTTCCACCAACTTAGTCGGATGAGAGATTTCACCAAATGTAACCTACGCAACTTCTATCATCAAATCTACGTATCTGATAAAGGTGGAGGCCGTCACGGATTGGCTGACGCCGACCAACATTTGGGATATAAAGGTGTTTTTGGGATTCAAACACTACTATTGTTGGTTTGTAAAAGACTACGCCTAGGTGTCAGTGCCTCTCTCTGATCTCACAAGTAAAACCTCCAAGTGGAGATGGGGAGATGGCAAACAAGAAGCAATTAAACTTTGTAGAAACACTCTGATATTGGTATCACTCCTACGATTGGAAAATCCAATAATGGGTCTATTTCATGGCCACACATACTTCCGTTTAAGCAATCGGAGCTGTTCTCCTCTGAGAAAATGGCTATGGAGAACAACCGGTTGAGTATGTTTTGCGAAAACTGCATACGTCGGTACTCAAATGTGCGGTGCATAAAACAGAAATACTCGTTGTGCATGTGTTCAAGTTGTGGCAGTATTACTTAAAATGCTAATAATGCATTGTTTGCACCGACAATGACACACTTAAATGTTTCATGACTTAGCCAAATCTGAGTTGTCAAAAAACTCGATGGATGGAGTTCATTGAGTCCAAAACTGAATAGGAAACCAGGTACAAGCCTGGAAGAACAAATCGAGCGGATGCTCTACTTCCGAAGCCAAAGTTAATAGCTGAGACTAACACGTTGCTTGTTGAACAAAACATGTTGATTTTGAGGCTATTTGCAAAGGGCTCCAAGGATTTTGGCTGGTATGAAAAGACCAAGATTTGATTTGGCAACCCCTACTGGTGACGTTGATTCACTTGCTAGGTCATCTCACCATCAAACAAGGAGTTGCAACAGATGCTGATGGAAGAATTCCATGAAAATTTTCCAGATGGACACTTCCGCAAGGACAAGACACACAAGAAGCTGGAAAAATACTATTTGTGGGACCGGATGCCGACTACCGTGGCGGCATTTTGTAAACTGTGCAGCATCTCTCAGCAGCAAAAATCTTGCCAGACAAGGCCACCTGGACTATTCCAACCACTCCCTAATCTAACGGATTCGTGGATCAACATCAACGTGGACTTCATGACAGGGTTGCCTATCACTCGAGAGGGCTATGACGCCATCCTTTTGATGGTGTCTTACTTCATCCCTACAAAAATCTATTTTAAAGCAGGTCGTATAGCTACAATGTGTACAATGTACTGTCATCATGGACAAAGACATCGGCTTCACGAGCCATTTTTGGCATAAACTGATGATGCTTTCCAGTAGTTGGACCCAGCCATCAATGCCACTCTATCCACAAACCGACAAGAAAACCAAGAGGACCAATCAGACACTTGAACAACTCCTCTATACTTTATGCAAGCCGCACGACACTAATTTGGTGAGACAACTGCCAACCGTCAAAGTCGAATACAACTCTACAACCTTCACCAAAATGGGCAAATTTTGTTTGAGGTGATTTACTGCAAAACTCCCCCCACATCGGCAGGAATCCAAAACCAAAGAAGTATTCCTTTGATTGATATCCACTGCTGGGACTTCTCCAGCATCTAGGAGAAAACACAGCAGACCCTCATAAAGATGAAAGCAGCTATGGAGCAAACAACGGACCAACATTGCAGCAACAACGTGTTGCATAATGGTAAGTGCATCCTACTCAGCTCAACATACATCAAACTCCATGGAAAAGACTTTGCAAAGCTCAAACCCTAATCATTGGGCCCGCTTGTAATATAGTATGGCAATCCAACTCATCTTCCATGTCAGCAAGCTCAAAGGCTACCGGGACTCCATCAAGAACTTTTTTGGTTGAGACATCGCTCCTTCGACTTCAATCTAGGTAGACAAAAGTATGGAGTATGTGAATGAAGATATCCTTGGAGATCAAAGCTATTGAAAAACAATGTAGCATCTGGTCAAGTGGCACGGCTATGATGCCATGCACAGCAGCCAAAAGCCCTGTGATTATCTATGTGACATCCGATCATCCGATTGACGGCTATTACAAGCATCACTGACCTGCGTTTGCTAATGCGCCTGGGTATCGCGGCTAAAAGGGGGGAAGCTCTACATACCAGATATACACGAGTCCCTAGAGTTTGCGAGTGGGTATTCATGTTCTTACATTCATAGCCCGCCGTGCATCGACCTCAGGATTTTTACACCGTTCGGCCAAGGGTATTTTGGCCACCTCTGGTTTTCCGCTTGTGAAGAATCTTACACTCTCAACTACTTCCAAGAAGGGTTGAAAGAATTATAGTTTACTGTATTGATGATTTGATATTGTTTAACTGACTTCTTGATGGCGCTTGACGCACCTCGATGTCCTAAGTAAACACCAAATTCTTGGTGGAGTTTCTTGAAGAGACTACTTACCACGCCACGTCACACTTGTCGCCTGGCTTGTGCGTCCAAGGCCCAACATATGCTTCTCTTTCTTCCCACACGTACAGGATTGCCTTAACTCCTTGTGGAAATTTCTGTTCTTACATTCATGGCATACCGCGCGTCGACCTCACGACTTGTACGTCGTTCAACCAAGGGCATTTTGGCCACCTGCACCGACCTCCAATCTCTTTCTTTTGATGGTTCTGATAATTTCCACCGTTATCCAAAATGGTTGACAAAAGTATTGCAAGCATTATCGTTGTTTTGATACTATTCCAATGATTTCTTGATGAAAATAGACTTTTGTAAAATCACACCATGGTATTCTTGTAGGTCCTGGACGTCTAGATAGAGTTTCTTGAAGCAATCACTCACGACGTCACGTCGCAAGCATTGCTTGGCTCAAGCGCCCAAAGTGGAACATTTGACTCATTTTGTTACATACATGCACTCGACTTGTTCAACACTTGTCATCAAATTGATGTGCTCGTTATGTGGGGTACTAAGGAGGAAATGATTGAGTGGGAGTCGTGGTATGACAAGATGGTGTGGGACAGGAGTGTGAAGTGTGCATTGTGCAAGGCGATAGGGATGACCACTCCTGAGGAGGGGGAGAGCAACTTGCTAGAAGAGTTGGACATCCTGTTGGGGGGTCCATGACTTGTGAGGACCATGCAACCCGACGTGGGGATCCAAAACCTGAGCAGTAGGAAGCGTGGTCCTGGAAGCATTAACATAGGGGAGAGAACAGGACGGAGGCCACGTGTTGGAGGAGTAGTAACAACGGCAAGCGCAACAGCAGCGGCGGGCACATCAGCAATGGGCGTAGTAGCAGCGGGCACATAAGCGGCAAGCAGATAAGTAACAGCAGGCATAGCAAAAATAAGCGTAGCAATAGCAGGCGTAGTAGTGGGGCAAACATAGTAGCAACGGTGGACATAGTAGCAACAGGTACAGTAGCATTGGGAACAGGAGGAGGGAGAGGAAGAGGTTGAGGTTGGGGGCGGGAGCGAGGTCGGGGACGAGGGCAAGAGGGGTAGCCTAAGCTTGCAACTGATGTACATGCAAGGCAAACGCAGGCTGTTGCTGCAAGGCGCTTAGGGGGAGAGGAGACGGATGATGAATATGAGGCTATAGTGCATGCAAGGGGCATCATGGATTGGCAAGTGTGAAGACAGGAGAGAGGACATGGGTGCCAAGCTGGACTACATAACGTTATGCAGAGGTAGTGAAGGCAGCGGTGGCAGCACATGCCTTTCAAAAGCTGTATTGGACTGACTTGTTCAAGGAGGTGGTGATGGGGTACTTGTGTTTTGCATGCAACCATATATCAGCAGCAACTACAACAACAAGAGCAGCAGTAATAACAGTAGCAAGAGGCTGATGAAGGAGAGGATCCTGGTCCATAGAGGAGGTTACCGGCGTGGTGGGGGGCACAAAGGGTGGTAGGACAGGCATCAGTTGCTGCAGTGGTGAATGATTGGGAGCTGCAGCAGTATGTTTTGTGGCATAGGTAGACTGATCTGTACAAGGAGAACCTGGTGGACTTCTAGAAGAATGATGTGATAACGATGGATTGTCCAGGGATGCACGCGTTTGCACTTGACATCTACGCTATCCCAATCGCCTCTGCTACTGCCACTCGTTTGCGCTGGACATCAATGACACAAGCTCCACAGCAACTGGATCCATATCATGATGGATTTGGAGTCATGGTAATCTGTGTTCCTAGCCAGGTACCATGGTCTACGCATGCCAGAAATGGCATCGGTATCTCCCCCTGGGGATGGATGAACCAGGTACAACATCCATTGTCGAAATGTCATCCGCGATAGCTGCATGCATCCCCGTTCTTGCTTTTGGGACCTCATACACTGCTGGGATAGGAACTTAAGCTCTTGCCTTGCAATAGTCCTTGCTGATTGTTCACCATGTGTTGAGGCTTTATTCTACAAAACAGTCAGACCTTTTTTCACATGATTTTGAATTTTGTAACCTACCACTATGTATTTTTTGCTACAGTCAAGCATGCTTGATACATCGTGTCTCAGCAAATCAATTCTTGTCAGAAACATCACGGAATGTGTAAACCAAATGGATAAACGCAGTGTGAGATGATATAGCATATCACATGAACAAACACATTGTGGCATGTAATGCATACAACACATGGATGTCTGGTGACATGGAATATGTAGAGCACTTGGATGTACACATGGTTTTGTGGAATGTGTAGGACAAGTGGATGAACTTGGTTCTCCTCTCCCTCTCCCTCCCCAACCTTCCCCTCCTCTCCCTTCCCCTCGTCCTCCCCCCCCTCCTCTTTTCCTTCTCCACTCCTTCCCTTCCTCCCCCTGCCCCTTCCCCCTCCTCCTCTCCTTCCCCCCTCCCCCTCTCCCACCCTCCCCTCCCTCTCCATACCTCTCCATTTCCCCACCTCTACCCTCTCCTTCTCTCCTTCTCCCTCCTCCTCTTTCCCCCTCATTTCCCCACCCTCCCCTCCCACTCCCTCCCCCCTTCCCTTCCCCACCCTCCCCTTTTCCCATCCCATCCT
>SZWC01001403.1:173400-185749 GCA_023375785.1 Penium margaritaceum | reverse complement strand
CCCCTTTTCCCATCCCATCCTCTCCCCCTCCTCCACCCCCTCCCTCCCCACTCCCCCACTCCCTCCTCCTTCTTCCCCCTCACTCCCTCCCCCTCTGTCCTTTCTGTTGCCTTGGAAAAAAAAGGGTTTGTTTTTATGTTTGAGCAACTCCCCTCCCTTTTTCCATAGATATGAAATTCGATATCGATGTCGACCCTCTGAGGGTTGATTTCGATAATAAAATGATGTTTCAAAATTGATATCAACATCAATATTGCCAATATCGGTATCCATTTTTTTATGTCGCAACTCTACTACCAAGCGTTAAACGTCATCGCCATCAAGAATCGTTACTGGGACCGGTTGTACATCCAGCTCAAAGTAGTCGTCAAAGTTACCAAAATGACAATTTCAGTCCACGTGAGGGATTTCACCCCTTGTGAAACTGAGGAGCAATCATTATCAATGACCCTGGCCAGGGATACTCGAATGTTTTAAGGCTCCGGAGGCAAATTTCCATTTTCAACCTCACCCCCTTGTTCCAGGATCCAAACAAGGGGTGTATACCCGGAACTTGTGAGGCTACACAAGTTTCACCGAGAAATATGGTAAAGTCATGCTAATTCAAGACTTTGATACTTTTTTACGTGACGGCAGAAAACTGTCGTGTGCAAGGCATGCTAAACAATTTCTTTCCTACCTTTGTGCTGCTTGCTCACCATCTCTGTTGCTCACCCCCTCCCCTTGTCTCTCTCACCTCAACCAGGGAGGAGCGGAGGGCGAGGGCGAGGGTGCGGAGACACCAACCTACTCCGAAGACATGGGTTGCATGTCATGCAATACTTACGGACATCGACACTCCACCCTTGCCACCGATAGTGGTCCGAGAGTGTCCATCCGGTTTTTCACGTCCCACAAGACCTGTAACCGGTGGGTCGTGGAACAAGGAGATAATCGTCATTTGAAGGTCTCCCGAGTCCAGCACAACAGCTTATCTTTCGTGCCAGAATATTCTTGCAACCTCCACCAATCCATACTTTTCTAGATTCCAAGAGTCTTGGAACCTAGAATCCACACAGTATCCCATCCGGATCTTGTTTACAAAGTTGTTGTAATGGATAATCTCTCGAAGTGGTTGGTGTAGAGGAGCAAGGGGATCTAGTGTTTGCAAAGTTGCAGTGGCCATAAACACCCACCAACCTCGGTGGTCGTTTCATTTCCACAGGCTCTTGGCTTAGTGGATTGGCCTCGTTGATGCGTCTTGGCTGATATTCCTATGTGAACGAGAATCGGCTGAGGTATTTGCTCCAACGCGCCTGACATCTTAATAGGTTTGGTTGCAATTGGAAAACCACCCATGGGTTGTGGTCGGTCAGGACCGTCACACCCCCTTCAGCATCCTCAAGGTAGAAACGCCACATCTTGAAAGCATGTACCAGTGCAAGAAGCTCTTGATCCCCACTTGTATAACACATCTTTACATGGATGACCTTCCGGCTCTCATACGCAACGGGGGGACCATTCTACATGAGGACTGCTCCAAGTCCTACTACTGACGCATCACATCAAACCTCCCACCATTGCAATGGATCTGGAAGAGCTAATTTGTGCACTGTGAAAAGGTGCTCTTTAGCTTTGAGAAAGTCATTTTTGCAATCAATTGTCCATTCACAATGCATGTCTTTTTGCATGAGCCTAGTGAGCAGCACTACTAAGGTCAAATACCCTTGCATAAACCATCAAAAGCAGTTTGCAAGGCCGAGGAAAGAGTGAATGTGCCCAGTATTTTCTGGGCATGGCCAATCTACCACGGCTTGGACCTTTTGTGGGCTTACACGGATGCCTTCCTTGCCGACTATATGTCAATTATATTTGAGCTCATCTTGTGCAAACTTTCACTGGTTCACTTTTGCATAAAACTTTTGTTCCTGAAGGATCACGGTCACTTTGTGCGGATGTTCTATGTACTTTTCCAAGGATTTGGAGAAAACCAATATCTCATCCAAGTAAACCAAGAAAAACTTATGGAGTTTCTTGGTGAAAGTTTGATTTGTTTCTCCTTGGAAGGTTGCCGTGGCATTCATTCGCCCAAAGGATAAATCCCATAACTGATTGTGTCCCACGTATCTTTGAAACGATGTTTTGGACACATCCTCTTCCGTCATGCGGATTTGACGGTACCCTTGAGACAAATCCAAGCACAAAAACACTTTTTCCCCTTGGAGTTGGTCAAACAAGTCCTCACTCTGTGGTAAGCGGAGTTTTTCATAGTCAACTTGTTCAACGCCCGATAGTCTACACCCATGCTGAAACTACCGTCCTTTTGTTCATAGAAAGGATCAGCGCACCGTATGATGAGCTAATTTTCTCGATCCATCCTTTGGCAAGGTACTCTTCTGTTGGACTAAGGCAATACATGGGTCTGAACGGAGGAGTCGCCTCCGGTTGCAGAAGAATCATATGGCCCGTGTGTCATTCTAGTAGAAACATAGCAAGTTGGTCTTTGAATACATCCGATAACTCAGCCAATAGAGATTTTATCTCATGTGGCGTGTCTTCCTTCTCGTCGTCTGCCATGTGTTGCATTTGAGCCAAGAAGTATCAACACACTTATCAAACACGTCTCTTTACTTGCATCGCAGACAAGTTGGCATGGAGTTTTAGTTGGGTTGGTGATAGTTTTGTACTTGGAATCAATAAAAATATGATGTTTTCCCTTTTAAAGGATCAAGCACTTTTATTCAAATCCCACCAGAGCCTCCCTATTACGGAGCCAGAGATCACCTAGCACCATGTCGAATGGGTCAAGAAGGTTGAATACCTTCAACGTGAAATTTTGTGTGTAGTCGTAAATGCAAACTCTTCCTTTACAGGTACCAATCACGGGTATCGTACGGATGTCACCGACAACAACTGCACCATTTGATGCCTCATCCCCTTCAATGTTTGTCAGTACGTTCACAAGAGCACCATCGAGAGTCCTTTGAACTGCATTGTCATGTTACCTCCACTCTTCTGAGTGAAAAGGCTCGAAGACGGCATGCCGAGTTTGTGATGAACAAGGAATACATACGATAGATGTCGCAGCTCCCAGGATTCACCCATCAGAGTCCATATCTTATCTGCACGTATGGTTTTGACTAGCACCTTCTAGTCTTTAAACTCGATTGGGTCAAAATCGTCGAACAAAGATACTCTGAACATGATTGAACTCATGGCTTTGAGGGTGTTTGCATCAATCACTGCATCACATAAATCTGGCTGAGTGGTTGGTTTCTCCACCACTAAGAAAGTACGATAATGCATCTCGTCTAGAGATACAAGGTTTAGTCATAAATAGAGGTCAGCAAGTATCGATAGAGACTCAACAAGAGGAGTCAAAACAATAGGGATGTTTGAACTCATCAATAACTGAGATTGTTTAACATCCTTATCTGAAAACATGAACCCACACTCGTTATCCTATTTTGCCACTGAGTGGTCCCCACTAACATCCCTGAGGGATGGGCACCAAGGCCTTGTCCGTTACCAATGCCGGGCTTGTTGCCGCATCCATGGCCCTGTCCACGGCCTTGTCCGTGGCCTTCTGCTGCACCATCTCCAAGACGTGCCGTAGCTGCGGCCAACGCTATGGCCTCTTGCCCACCACCAGTAGCCTCAAGGCATTGGGCCCTATAGTAGCAAGGCTACATATAGTTGTGGCAGAGCCCGTCGTGGAAGGCTGCATCGTGATGCTTATGCGCCGCCTGAAACTTGTCATTAATCATGGTTGCGCTTGTTGTTGGGGACCTTGTGCCCACCAACCTTCTTGGTTGAAGGGTTTGCGGGCTGCTTGGCCTTGGTCCCACCCCGCTTTCCTGCTGACCCACCAGTCCCTGCAGCTTCCATACGAATGTCGCTGTCCTGATCTACACATGTGTTTGAATGTGCATCAGAGTAGTGCTTCGGGTTAACCAGATACACTTTGCTCATGTAGTCACGTAATGCCCTCCTACTTGTCCAAGCTTGGCCGGTTTTCATCGAGGTGGTCTTTTCCTTCAGCTTCTCACCGCTGGACCATCAAGCAAGGATTCCAGTATCAAGCACACCGAGTACTTGAAGGTCTGGGTCCCACCGCCCTCAGTCAAGCTTTCGGCTTCCTCCACGAGCGCGGTGAACTCGCTCAAGTACGCCTTGAGCAATCCATCCAGCTGCTTGAGGTCCTTGATCTTGTGGAAGGCTTACTACGCATCCTCATGCTGGGTGCACTTCTTACACATAATAGTGCAAAAGGCCTCCCACGGCATGGGCTACCACTCAAGATGTAGTTGCTACGCACCCCACTCCTTGACCACGTACTTGAAGAGCTTGTCCTCAAGTCGCGTCGTGGCAAGGTCATCCCACTAACCGAGTTGCACCGTATGGAAAGATAGGATGTGCTCCATATGAGTCAGCCAAACGGCCAGCTTCACGTCCTTCCGGATGATCTCCACACTGAGGAGTAAGGACGTGTTCATGACCGGCCCCAAAGTGATGAAGGTGGGAAAATCCTCGCTGCCAGTGGTAGTGGCATCAGCACCTGTGTCCTACTACGATTGCTGCATCCGCATTTGGGTCACGCTTTGCAACGCCTTGTCAAGGTGGTCGCATCTTCGGCTTTCCTCATGACCGGCCAGATGCTATAGCTCAGGATCACGGTTGAGTTCCGTGATGCTCTGCCCGACGTGGGCCAATGGGTTGGCGAATGCAAAATTCAGCTTTGATTTTGTCAGATCGTCGCCATGAGCCCCAGGGGCCTTGTATCGGCCATGCACCTTTGTCCACTATAGGAGGATACAGTGTGCGTACACGCTTCCGAGGAGTCCTACCTTCCAGAGGAGACTGTCATCAGCAGCGACGCTCGAGTGGACGTTACTTTGTCCCATCGCAGCCACATAATAGGAAAGGAGGTCTGCCCCCACTCTTCCGCGTAGTGCCACACCTCCACCGTCAGAGGTGATCTTCAGTCGGTCTGTTGCCTTGGTAACCAACTCAGCAAGCTTTTGGCAGTCGTTGCAAATTTCTTTTGCAGTGACGTCTTCTAGCTCGTGCTCGTGGGAACTTCTCCTGTGGTTGCTTTTGGCACCTTTATTGCTATCGGTAGCCTCACTGCTATTGGCAGCTTGAGATGATCCAGCAAGTGTCTAATCCTTCTTGAGCGATCGGCTCACATCATCCTCACGACGATGGTGATGATTGCGATCCTCATCGCGGTTGCCGTCGTCAGCGTTGTGCTCTTCGTCAGAGTCAACGCTTGGGTGGTCCTCATCGAGCGCATCATCCTTTGCATGGGATTCGTCCACGTGCACATCAACATGCTTGTCGCACACTTTTTTGGCTTCAGGATGCTTCTTGGTGTTACTGAGGTTGGTGCCCCTTGCCTCCGGTAGTACGGTTTCCTTTGGTTTGGCAACCATGCTCAAGGCAACAGCTCCCAAAACTTGGAGTCCGTCGAGGGCGTGTAGTGAGGTCGTCAACACCTTACTCTTGTTGGTCTTCGAAGGTCCGGCACTTTCCATTCCGTCGCCCGTACAACTAGCACGCGAAGACCGTTGTGAAGGACTCCCCACGATCCAAAGTCACCTTGCTCTCACGATTAGTGAGACAATTGCAAAATCTATTTCTATCTTTCTAGGCCGCCACGGTCATCACAATCACATGGACTCTAGGAAAAACCCTAACGCGTGACTCGCGGACCTAGGCAAGCTAGAAATCCTAGGAAAATATATTCAAGAAAAAATAACAAAGAAGCTACCCAAACTTGAGCACCACTTCTATGGTGAGGATGGGGGGAGGAGGGTAAAAACAAATATGAGTTTTCACTCTCTCATGATCATCCCTCACTCCTCTTGTCTCATTTCTTGTCTTTTGGTCTTCCTCCATCTCCTCTTAAGTCCTCTTGGCGCGCCTTGCGCCTCCTAGGAACCATCTCACTTGTGCTCCACGACAACGGTACGGCCTCCGAAAACTCCCAAAGTGTCACCTTTCTCCCATTTCTTTTCCTCTCAAGCCGTGAGAGCCCCTGGTCCAAAGTTCGGGCAATGTTCCATTATTTGGTTGGAGGAGGAGAGCGGGAACGTTGAAACGAGGGAGAAAGTTGGTGGTTTGGGGGTGGGTACTCTTCACCCCGTCCCACAAAAACTCAACTAGCCCCCAGGAGAGAAGGTGAGATGTAGGGGAATTAGGAGGATGAAGATGAGCTCCTCAAGAGCTTCCTAACGCACTTTACGATGCTTGAAACAGATTACTAAAGATGTCGTATCCTTCTATGGTATTCTTGCTAATGTTGCAAATTCTTGCAAGATTTTTTATATGACGTAGCCACTGGAACCGTCGCACAATTAGTCACGAGGGTTGTTTGGTTGTGAGACCCACTATAATGGGTCTTATCTGTAGCTCCTGCTCAATGTCGTCATCAAAGTTTGCAGAATGGCAATCTGAATTCTGCGTGAGGGGTTTTCCCTTGGCAGAAGTGAAGAGCAATCATCATTAGCAACCCTCAGCAGGGAGACTCAAAGACTTCCAGTCTCCGTTGGCCCATTTTTGTATTAAACCTCACCCCCTTGTTGTGGGACCCGAACAAGGGGGGTATACCCAGGACTCTTCAGTTCGTACAAGTTTAACCCATAAGTCTGTCGATGTCACACTAACTTTGGGACTTTGATATGCTTTACTCGATGGTGCACAATTGTCGTGTGCAAGACACGCTGGACGATTTCTTCCCAGCTTTGTGCCGCTCGCTCGTTCCCTCTCTCTCTCTCTCTCTCTCTCTCTCTCTCTCTCTCTCTCTCTCTCTCGCTCACCCCCTCCCCTCGTTCGTCTCACCTCAACTGGCTAGGAGGGGAGGACGAGGGCGAGGGTGTGGGGCCACCATCCTCACTTGCAAGGCCTGGTGNCTCTCTCTCTCTCTCTCTCTCTCTCTCTCTCTCTATCTCTCTCTCTCTCTCTCTCTCTCTCTCTCTCTCTCTCTCGCTCACCCCCTCCCCTCGTTCGTCTCACCTCAACTGGCTAGGAGGGGAGGACGAGGGCGAGGGTGTGGGGCCACCATCCTCACTTGCAAGGCCTGGTGGCCCCTCCATTGCGGATCGAGCCCCCACCTCAATCGGCGGCTGGGGCTTGCCGGCGGGTGGCCGGCCGGTCACCCAGCCGGCCAGCTGCTAGCTGGCCTGTGGCCAGCGCGTGGCTGGCCACCAGCCGGCCCTCGCTCGTGAGGACTGGCCACCGGCCAGCCCTCGGTGGTCATGAGGGCGGGGAAAGCCGAACCTCCCACTACAGCAACCCTCTCTCACAAGCAGATGCAAATCTTCACAAACTCTGTCACCAATGTGGATGTAGGGAGCGCCAATCACAATATGAGTGTATCTATAAGGACATCTATAAGACGGTGGTGTACACTAGATATGAGCAATTTGGATTCACGGATGTGTTGCTTGGACCCACCAATGCCCTCACAATGCTTAAGGTGGGAATGAACATCATTTCTAGGTTGTACCTCAACAACTTGGTCGTCGTGTACCTTGACCACATGTTGGAGTAGCATACCATAGTGTCACTTCTGTTAGAGTAAAGCAATAATTCTCCTTCTTCCATTCAAGGACATGTGTAATTCCTCTCTCATGGACTAATCACTACAAATTTGACAGAATGTTATTCTTCTATACACATTTTTAGGTTTTCAATACAACAATCTTCTTTCTCCATAACTTGCATAACGTTCTCCATGACATGCATACACCCCCAGTCCCGGGCTAGACTACAGCACGCTTTTGGTGAGCTCCATCACCTCCTATCTAGCGTACCGCACAAAAATCCACGCTCACATCTAGCTCTTGGAAGAGCTTGCACAGACCGTGATAGAGTACCAAGATCAACTTGTCGTCTGATGCGCCCAAGCTCTTCATGAAGGTGCACTTGGCCATCAAGAAGGGATGGCGGATGTGCGAAGTTCTCAAGGGAGTGCGACGTCCCTCTCCAACCTTTCAAACTTATGGATTTGACATCTGAGGTTGGAGACGGAGACCAAGGACCTGAACGTTTTCTACCAAAAACCAACACAAAAGTTACACGAAAGGAATTGGACGAAGAATTCCATAAATTAGAAGGCCATAATTTATTGTCAAATACAACTGTCACTTCATTGCATTTAAAACAATAGGTGAACGTAAAAGACATAAGGTGATGGACATCTTAAGAAAATCATCGAGATTTTTAAAAGAGATAAACTGTACAGAAAACTTTGGAACTCCAACTACTGTCTTCAAATGATCGAGTAAGTCTGTTTCTTCATGAGAAATTGCCAAGAAGCTTCTTAACCTTACCACTGCTGACGTGGCGACACTGTCCAATCAGCTTGCACACTAGCAATCAAGCAGGTGCAAGGAACAGCAAGAGCCAGGCTAGGGAGATAAGCTTCAAGGAGGTTGACAACGAAGGTAATGTGGAGTTGTGTGGTAGTGGCCAAGTACATCAAAGAGTCAATCAAGCACAAGTACATGGTCATGTCCACTTTCTCCCCTTGCTTTGCTGGATTATCCACTTTCAGAGCATCCTACTCGTCAAATGTAATGGGGGTGGATGGTGTGGGAACTGCACCAAGGAGGTCTACAAATCGCTTCCCCACAACGCGGGCGTAACGCGCTTGATGCAACAAGAATGTCCACCACTAACGATCACACACGATCTCCATCCCGAGAAACATAGGTAAAGGACCAAGGTCCTTCATCATGTACACAGCCTGAAGGACTGCCTTGGCCTCCTTCACAGCCTCCATAGAAAGAGACGCAATCAAGAGGTCGTCCAAGTAGACTAGGATGGCGATGAAGCTCTTAGTTTTCTGTCTGAGAAAGAGGGATGGGCCAACGTTACTCTGCACATAACCGGCATTTGTCAGTGTGCCGAGGATCTCCAAGTTCCAGCACCTCGATAACTGTTTCCAACCGTACAAGGCTTTGCGTAAGCGTCAGACCTTGTCATCGACATCGAATTCAGGTGGCTGGACCATGTAGATCTCCTCCTCCGAGGTTCCATGGAGGAACGCGTTGTTCACATCCATCTAGTGTAGCTCCTAGTTGCAGTGAGCAACAACCCCAAACAGAGCAGGAGCGGTGGTCATGCAGCCAATGGGTGCGAAGGTTCAGTGAAATCTACATCCTCAACCTACAAGAACCCCTTGGTCGTTAAGCGAGTGTTGTAGAGATCTAATGTGCCATCAGGATTCACCTCCTTACGAAGGACCCACCTGGCCTGTACAGCCTTACTCCCATGCAAGAGGTCGACAAGCTCATAGACAACGTGCTCAGGAATGGCTCTCAACTCATCCTCACAAGCAGTGCGCCACAAGTTTGTATCCTGAGCTAAGAGTGTCTCCTTCAACGTGCCTGGATCAGGCATCGTCATGGGCGAAGTCCAAGAGACTAAGACACATGCCTCCGGACTCGCTCAAACCACGACAAGGTCGGCTGCGGCATCGTAAGCAAGTGAGAACTTTTGAGAGACCAACTCGTGGTCGACAAGACATGCTAGATGCACCTCAGTGTAGTCTCCCTTGACACTCAAGCCAAGGAATTTCGTGCCTGGCTCACCATTATGAACACTACAAGTCTGGCGTCTACTCGCTTAGTGAGCAATGTACTGAGCCCTAGAGGCTAGTGGTCGGAGACGACCACCGGGCTTGCGGGAATAGTGTGATGCTGAGGCGCTCACTTCGGGCTGCGAGATGCGTGTTCGGCAATAGTGAGAAACTACTAGGCAGCTTCCTAACCTTGCTGCTACTGATGTGACGACACTGTCCAGTCAGCTCGCACACTAGCAAGCAAGCAAGAAACAACAAGGATCACGCTAGGGAGACGCGCAAAGTCTCATAAGCTCAAATAGCTTAGTGATGCACAGAGAGATAACAACAAACAAGCACACAGCACAAACACCTGCTGCGGCACATGGCGGGTGGCACACGCGGTAGTGTCAGTTTGTCCTAAAACCGGCTCAAAACCACTGTTTTGGCCGCAACTCTGCGCACAGGCTTCCAAACGCAACACCGTCTGAACCTAGAGATGCAGAATCTTGAGTCGGACGCTACAACTGATCACACATACAAGTCCGGCATCGATCGGTGGACAGTCAATGTAAAACATGCAAATCGGGCTCGAGAGCCAGTCCACCGAGAAAACTCTAGCATCTGTAGAAAAGCTGCAGAGCACCCCAACAAGCATCCGGGACGTCGTGGCAGCTGTCTAGTACCTGCTGGTGGATGGATCCACCAACCGTCAGTGCTCCGATGCCAGCTAGGCCCGCATCAGGAATCTGCACGAGCATGGACACGGCGGAGTGGTCACAGTAAGCTGTACTAACAGACGGAAACAACTCACATCACAACACATAGCTGTAGGGGGAAAAGGTACATGCAAGCGAGTGGGTGTGTCAGAGGAGACTGACACAGGCATGAGATCAGATGAGCCACACAGGACAAACACTCGTACGGGTTCAGGTGTGCCACAAGGGACCGATACTTGCATGGGATCATGTGTGTCAGAGGGGACCAACACTCGCACGGGATCAGGTGTACCAGTGCGATCTGACAATGACATCGGATAAGGTGTGTCTCAAGGGACCGATACTGCCAGAAGGTTAGGTGTGCCAGAGGGGTCTGACATCGGCATGGTATCAAGTGTGCCGGAGGGGACAGATATGGCGACTAGACCCACAGCCACGATGGCCAGATCGTCAACCATCGAGGACTGAGCCATAGGTGAGGAGGCTCAGACGGACCCATAGGCAAGACTAGACTCCCCCATCCATCAAGAGGCCACACACGTGGGAACATGGTAGGTGACCAGCAACATAATGTTGGACAAGTCGCAGTAAGTGAGCCTCAAGGAAGAGAGCATCTCGAGTCACACGCAATGGTTCGGCATCGATTAATGGACAGAGAATGCTAAACATGCACATCGGGCTTAAGAGCCAGTCCACCAAGAAAACTCTAGCGACTGCACGAAAACTTCGGAGCATCCTAGAAGGCACCCGGAACGTCGTGGCAGTTGTGTGGAAAGTACTGGGTAGAGCCACCACTCGTCGGTGCTCCGGTGCCAGCTCGGTCCGCATCATGGATATGCACGAGCATGGACACACCTGAGTGGTCACAGTAAGTTGTACAAACAGACGGAGACGACTCACATCACATCAAATCAGTGGCGATGAATGGATCACCATGGACTTGGAAGGAAGTGGAGGCGGTCGCATATATGCTGACGCCAACCGATGTTCGTGATTTACATGTGAATTTGGGATTCTGAAACTACAAACATTGCTTGGTAAATTTCTAGGCCTCTGGGTTAGCGCCTCTCTCAAATCTTGCTCTTAAAACCACCGAGTGGAGTTCTGGAGACAACAAATAGGAAGCGTTGAATTTTTTCACGAGCTATGAACTTGGAAAAATATCTACCATTCGCGGATCCAATTGGATCCGCGAATGGTAGATATTTTTCCAAGTTCATAGCTCGTGAATGGATTTCTATATCATGGCCATCGACGCATGTGAACGGAGCAATCGGATCTCCACTCCTTTCAGACAACAAGGATGGAGAACAACTTGTCATGTTTATGGCGTGAAAACTGCACATTATAATTTTTTTTGTATACTAATAGATATGTATAAGTTGTGGAGCATGATTTATCATGAATGCCTAGGTTTCGAGCTAGTTGAGGCCATATTCATTCCTTGGGAATTCTTCTGGTGGTGAGGTTGCCGCATCACCTTCAGTCGGCATGATGGGCAGAGAATAGCAACATCTCTTCTCTGCCGGGAACGAGCGCATGCCCTTTCTGTGGGGAAGATGAAACAGTAGAACACTGCTTCCTCCTCTGCCGGCGATTACACCCACTCCGACAACGCACGGAGACCTTCTTCAGTAGTCTCTTCCCCAATATTCCCCTCACGACTCCAGAACTACTCTTGGGTCCCCTAAAACCCAAAGTTTTCAATGCTGCCTGGTTCATCTTCCGCGCTACATTGTTCCACCTCATATGGCAAGAATGCTGGGCTGATCCAACCTCCTCTCCCTCGGCCAAGATCATCGCCACCTTTGTAACAGCTTTTCAAAGACATATATGGCTCGTGTGTACCTTACTCTCCCGTCAGAACTCAAAGCGTACACGCGCAAAACTCAAAGCCATCGAAGATGACTTTGCCTCAGCCCTAATCTCTAACTTCCTACTCAACAAGAAAGACTGCCGGATATCCCTAAGCTCCCGCTTCACCCTGTGGTGGAAACACCCCGACCTCTACCCTCCGCCATAACCTACAAACCTGGGGGGCCGGGTTCAACTCCCGGGCTTTTTGGTGCTGAGGTAGCCCCCC
>SZWC01001403.1:140385-162878 GCA_023375785.1 Penium margaritaceum | reverse complement strand
TGCGTGCATGCATGCGTGCGTGCATGCGTGCGTGCGTGCGTGCGCGCGTGGTGCGCGCGTGGTGGTTGCGTGCGTGCGTACATGCGTGCGTGCGTGCGTGCGTACGTGCTTGCGTACGTGCTTGTGTGCGTGCATGCGTGTGTGCGTGCGTGCGTGCGTACGTGCGTGCGTGCGTGCGTGCATGTGTGTGTGTGTGTGTGTGTGTGTGTGTGTATGTTCACACTCTCTCACTCTCGCTCACTCAAGAGAACTAGTTCACACTCACTCGCGCTCACTCACTCACTCACTCACTCATACACTTACCATATAACGTACTCACTTACACGACACAACACGTGTGTCGTATCGTGTCGTGTCGAGCCGTATCGTTATGTTGCCTCGATGTGGGAATCAAAGGGTGAGGATTGCTACGCATTGTTCATCCAAGTGGTTTGCATAAAAAAAAGAGGGTCGTTGTATGTATAGTCATGTTTCATTCATGTGCTTCGCGTTGTGTCAGGTCATTTTGTGTCATGTTGTTTCTTTTGGTGCCGTGATAGGTCAATCACACGCTTGCTCGCTCACACTCACTCACTCTCGCTCATTCATTCACGCAGTCAGTCACTCACTCTCTCACTTTTCACTCAATCACTCACCCTTTCACGTACTCATTCACAAACAAAACTCACTCACTTCATTTACTCACAAGCTCACGCTCTCACTCTCTCGCTCTCTCATTGAGGATGTGTGTTGCGGTGAGGTCCAACACACATTTAGCAATGCTGTGCTGTAATGGATCATTGTTGATGTAAAAGCTTTGATACGAATGGAGTTCTTGATTTCACCTCACACATGGGGAACAAAGAAATAATTTTTTGATGGGATGTGACATGTCATTAGTGAAGGGACACTAAAGTCACACAGGATAGTTACATTAGGAGAATGGGTAAGCTCTGTCTATGTGCTGTGAATAAGTGCAAGAGATTGAACAGTGGCGTGCAAGAGAGAGTTACGGGTGAGGTCTTGTGGTCTATTTTTGTAATAGACATTTTGATACACAAAACGTATCCTCACCTCCGAAAGAAAAAATCACAAACATGATAGTACTACTCTGTGCCAAGTTTTCGGGATGTGTCTCGTAGGCCATGTTGTGTCGTGTAATGTTGTGTGTGTCGAGTCGTGTCATGTCATGAAGGGTATGGGACTTGTGTTTGTAGCGTGGAGAAGCGTTGTGTCTTGTTGTGTCAAGTCGTGGCATGTCGTAACGTGCCATGTTGTTGTTCAATGTAGTGTTGTGTTTTTAAGTTATCGACCTTCATGTCATGCATTTCGTGCCAATCTGTGTGGAGTCACGTCGTGCCTTGTGCATGTCCGCATCGTGTCCCGCCTTGTGACGCTAAGGTTGTTTGAACAACGTCATGTCAAATAGCTGTTTTGTCTTGTAGTATCGTGTCGTGCCAAATGATCAAATGGTGCTTTTTGCGTGTGTTGTCCAGCCATCTCAAGTGGTGTTGTGTCTTGTTATCGTGTTGTAACCATCGTGTTACGTCATGTTGTTTCATGTTGTAATCCGAAATCTACGTTGATTTTCTTGGAACTCCTCCTAAATATGATTTGTAATTTTTTCAAGCTATCAAAATGTTTTTTTATGAATGAACATATTCAAATCGACATGTGTATGTGTTTGTTACACAGGAACATGATTGACCGTATCTTCACAACCCTAGAGTCTCTTCGGCGTGCCTAAGGGGAAGGAAACGTGAAGGAGAATTTAGAAATGTTTATATCAACACTGCAAAAGAGGAACAGATATCATGAAAACATACCATGTAACCCATAAAATGATACACACAAATGGTTTGGCAAGAGGACACTATACATAGAAAGAAAAACAAGAAAATAAGTATTCTCGAGGATGCTTCGTAGTTATAATATAATTAGGAAAATAAAGTAGCAACTATAAACATTTCTATGAAATGTTTTGTATTTATTGTTGCCAGATTTTTAGATAAGTCTAATGTACTGGGCACAAAGCATCGGGAACTAAATCAGACTTGTCTTTTTTTTCCTGTGGATGCGTAGGCGCAACAGGCCGAGGAGAAAAATACTCAGAAAATCCGAAACACACAAAAGTAAGAAAACAAAGGGTTACTATGTAACCCAAAAAAAAAAACATCTCCTCTGGTTCACCACCCTTACTACTGATAAGTATGTCGTTGATATCACCTCAACGAGCCGCACCCGATAGTCGTTCGGACAACCACGAGCTTGAGACAAAGGTATGGAATTTGTTTCATCTGGCTCGGTTTGGACCAGGTGGTCTCGTCGAGGTTCGGAAAAGGTTAAAATCCCGTTTCTAATCGTTGATGTCCACGCCTCCGATGTCTGCGTCTCGCATTCTACAGGCAGCAGTTGCGGGAAGCAGCCGGCAGGGGGCAATCTTGGGGAGCATTCGGTTTTGGACTGGACTGAAGCCAGCAGCCAGCCACAGAGCACGAAGACGACTCAGAGGAAGTGGCACCTAGGTTTACCATTGAAAAAATTTCATCAATAATTCCATCATCCCGACACTTTCAGCTACTCAACGCGTAGGTTTAGGCAGGTTGGTAGGCGTTCCAAGGCAGAGACTTCACGAAGCTATTTTCGAACATCTGGAATAGGATCAGCACACGAACGCATCTTTAGTACTTTTCTTTTCTTCTTGCAGGGATAGATGAAGAGTAAGGGCAGAGAGAGAAAGCGGGAAAATGCGAGTATCTCGCTAGAATCAGAAAACTGCTTTTGTGTACTACCTGTTGATTCGAAGGTCGAATAAGAAACTATAGGGTCCCTTTTCATTCTAGGACCTGCCGGCGTCGATCTTGGACGTTGACCAACTCCGATGGACGACTTTGGATTGGAGCCATATCAGCAGAGGTGCCGAGGGATAACACAAATAATATGGGGTCCGTATGGTTTAGCTAGATTGTTTACAATATACACTGTCATAATGCCACATTTTAACCATTGGCATCCCCGAAACAATCGAAACGACAGTCGCTTTTCGTGTTTTGAAGCACATAGCTAGTTTCCAATGAAAAGAAGAAAGGATTTTGGAGAGATTTTCTTAGGATTAACGCTCGATCGTGACAGCGTCAGTGCATCGACGCGGACTCAACGATCTGAAAGTGATTGTAAAGAGCATGGATTGAAGTTTCCTGAAAAACAAATCAGCAGGCTTCACTACAACCATGAAATCAGTAAGCTTATGGAGGTCAAAAGAAGCACATTACAAGAGCCGATTCAGGCAAAATGGAGTTTCTTATGTGACTGAACATTTGACTCCGAGTTAACTTTAGAAGCGTGTGTTCAGCCTGGAAAGTCAATCTTTGGGGTTTGCTCACGCTCAGTTATAGGTTTCAAGTCACCAACCCCATAGTTTGATATACCTTGAACTGTTTTGGAGACGGCGATTTGGTAGCTCTCGCTGTCCATATGCTGTAGTCCTGTTCATGTCCACCAAATGCAATGCCGTATCCCCTGCACATCTTACCGCAGCATCAGCCCGCACTTACACTTTGAGCGCAGTAGCCGAATGCTATGCAATGACATGACATTGCGTCGCTTTGCTATGCTCCTGACCACCGTCATGCCGAGGGTACAAGCCCGTCCACCGTGCCGGTCTTATGCTTTGATGCCCGAACCGTTGCAGATTGTTCAACAGTAGAAGAAGGGACACAATATAGAGCACTTTTCACGTCATGCGCCTCGGAAAAAAGAATACATTGAGGCAACTAACCAGCTGTACTCACAGTAAACAAAGGATACCGTTCAAAAAATCGTCTATTCCTCTCACTACAAACACAGTACTTGAAAGTGATTAAAACTAGTTTAGAAAAGCTTTCAATCTCACTGAAAGCCACATAACATTTGGAAAAAGTAGGATATGTAAGGAAATAAGAGCACTTACCGTACTGTCTGTAGTATTCGTTCAATTTTGAGTTTTCACTTTGGTTTCATTCATAGTCTCCCAAAACGGGAAATTATTGAATTATTATCCAACCACAGTTTCTTTCAATACGGGATTTCTCATCTCTGGCTTACCATCATGGTCTTTTGGAAAAAAATACAAAAACCTCGTAAAATCAAACTTCGCATTGCCGAACACATCGAACATCAGAGCCGGCAAGCACGGTCTACCATAACACCATGACATCGCCTCATGAGCCGAATGTGTATGTGACATGCCTATCTTGGCACTCCACACTACGCATAATACCAAGCCATTAACGAGGAGGTACAAGTGTCGAAATGCTACCTCTCACTCAAGTCCCGACCAACCACGATGAAGTTCCTACTCAAGTTGAGCTTGAAGCCCCTCAACCAAGAGGAGGCTACTGCCCAATGACCACCACCTCAACCCGCACAAGGTCCTCCATTCGATCTCCTACAAGATTCCAAAGGAGAAGACATTTGGTCGCCCGCCCAAGAACCTTGAAATGCTACTACTCAAACCCAAGATGCCCTCAAATGCTCGAGAACTATTATGGGTTCCTTCAAAACCCGCCTTCTAGTCACGTAGACACGAAATATTATGGAAGACATACACCCAAAAGTGAAAACTCCACAAAACCACATGCTTCTACTTTGAACCAGTGTGGCATGCAAGCAAACTGGCCAGAAGATGTCCACCTCCCACTGATTCATGGTGCCATGCTTGTTGGTGGAAATGCCCACCAAGCTTTCTGTCTGTTGCGTAGGCTATACCACAAACCTCATTATAATTCTGTACATAATCATCTCCCAAATTCATCCATGCATGGGTGGAAAGCGAAGTCGTCCACGAACTTGTGGACCAATATCAGCATGTTTTGGATGCAAACCAAAGAAATCAATTTTTAAGGACCAACGACGCATTAAACATATGGACACATAGTATGCCTGAGCTTCCTTGACCGCCATCCAAGATTTGCGGACATCATGTACACTATGTCCCAAATGTAAGATGGAGGCAAAGTCATGAGATCCTCCAATCCTCGCGTTGCCCTACATGCCCTCACAAAAGAGCACCACCCCGAGGATCTTATATCTAATGGTGGCTCCATGCCTTGCTCTCATTGGAGTACTCATGAATTTTTCCACATCTGCATGAAGTTTTTCTACGGATTCAAGATTAAAATTGCGTAAAAGATCCATTGGTAAGATCTTACCATCGCCATGCACAAGTGCGTTGTAGCGCTCATAAAGATGAACAAGGTTCATCCTGAGTTTCTGATTAATGGGGATCATGTTGGCATTTCTCTTATACCCACGTCTAGTTCAATGTTTTTTTTTGCATTTTCCATCTTATGCTTTGGCATGTCCATACTACCTATAAACTTCCACTACTTTAACGTGCAGGTGTTCGTACTTACGCTGAAACCTGCTGGAAAGAGGTCCTTGCGTAGTGGCGTTGATAATGGCCGACAAACTTCTCCCACTACAACTCATCTACGCCCAATTGTTGATGCGCAATGAAACTGACAACACAGAATAACAAATTGTAACTAAACACTTGGACTTCCACATCGCAAACATAGATAATCCTTAAGGTAGCACCCACACTACATATAAGCGGATCACTCACCAAATAAACCCTTTGTACAAGGAGCTATGAGGTTTGGAAGCAAAAATTGCTTCTACTTATGGACATGTGGCTGCTCCAAACGTTTGCTATACTTTATGACTTCATCACAATATAGCGGCACTACATTCGTCTTTTTTCTAACAAAATTGGCTGTACCTCCAAAACACAGAGGTATGGTGAATCATGCAAATTCTGAACACAACACATTCTTTGTAATAGGTTCGTAACATTGAGAAACTTCCATGAATTTGTCTTAAGAGGTAATCATCTTCTGTTTTGGTGGAAAATTATGTAAACAATACAATTACTTTGGAAATCGAATGAAACATTTTACGGAAAAAAATGGTGTGAATTTATGGGTGAAAAGAATGTAAAAATGTCTTTAACAAATTCAGATGGACGACTTTGTAGAAATAATGTTTTATTTTTGGATTGTGCGAAATAGTGAAAGAACCTATTCAGTGTAATCATATGATTAGTTGACTGTTTTTTGTCATTAAAAAAGTGTACAAATCATCACATCACCTTGAAGCTTCAAGTTTCTTAGAAAAACCCATTTTGTGGATGCATGGTGCATCAATTACTTTTGTAAAGTAGATTATCATGTACACTAGCTTACATGAAAAATTTCCACGAGATACACGTACAATGTAAAACATCATAGGACACTTCCACATTTGGGAGAGGGGAAGAAGCATGGGTTTCTTGTGCATCCCCACACATGGGTTGAGTGTATTAGCAGAATACAACTAGGAATGATATTGTGTTTATGTGAAAAAAGGAAAAACGTTATGAAAAGGTCTTTCATAAATTCGTAGATGTGAGGTATATCAAATGAAGCTTGTGGATAGGGGAGGGTCAACCTTTGAGGCATGTTCATATCTTTGCTTTTTTGTCCCATGTTTAAAGTGAAAGAATTGAAGTTGTATAAGAATTGAAATCAAAACAACCTCTGAAGGGATAAACTATAAGAAGATCAATTAGTAAGATGTAAAAGTTCATGTATGTAAGACAATTGAATTCAAAATACCGAGTTATGAAATTCAATGAGAATTCTTTTCTCTAATGTGTGTGGAGGAAACATTTAAGTTCTCATGCCAAACGATGCATTCTAAGTGATGGATTTGTGCTCATTCAAGTTTGAAAGAGTCAAAGATCAATACAAGTTATTTTGAATGTATCATATGATTACATGATTCATTTTAAGATATTTTTAGACTAATGATTTGAGTATGAAGTCAATTCAAATCAATACTTAATAAAGTGAAATTCGTTTTTTTCTCCCTTAAGGTACAAACTCTTTGGTTTTACTAGATCCATTCAATAACACAGGATTTCAACACTTAATGGTACAGAAACACTATGAGGAAGTTTCTACTTATTTTTTTTAAAGTTTTTCTATTCAACTTCAAGTCCTTGTAATGGTATCTTATCATTGAAAGGACATCTCTCATATCTTCATTGTATTTGAAATGGTCAAGCTAAATGTTGATTGTTGTGGTATTGCTAAAGTGCTTAAAAATTCTCTGTTTTAACATTAAGATAATGAAAAGAATTTGGATATTTGACCAATTATATTCTTTTGAATATTATGAAAGAAGAATGAAATAAAATTCACAAGAAAGATAACGAAAATCACTATGAGATACATGATGACAAAATTCTATTGTTTCACAAATGAAAACATGAGAAAGATTGAATGAATGATATAAAGCATACAGATTTGGCTGTACGAAAACATTTAAAAGGGTGATTTACATCAAAGGTTATGATTGTCCCTTACTTAGCATGAAATTGATAAATGTAAGTGGTAATAAAGCAAAAATATGTAAAGGAATAATGGTTTTACGACATACATCATCTATATCATTAAAACTTAAAAAAATGAGCTATAACCAAATATTGTCTTGTTTAAACGAGTAACATTGAATTTTCTTTTTATTTCCATGTACCAGCAAGAATGGAGATATGTTTTTCTCTCCCAAATGTAGTTGTAGTCAATTTTTTCGTCTATCAACGGGGAAAAATATGCAAAGGGAGATGTAAGAAGTTTTGCTAAATCAAATACATGATGTTATCATTTTGAGGAGCAACCATGCTTCCATTTTATTGTTTCACACGTATTTGAGAGCACTACTTGAAGAGATGACATAGATGCATGCCACAAAAGGTTTTTCACATCTCACACGGTGGAATGGGCGCAAAACATCCCCATGTATAGAAAAAATGTAAGTAGTGATGTACCCATAGCTAGAGATATAAATGAGAATTGGATTGTAGTGATGCGTGCATGTGTGAAACATGTACCATTTTTAAGAGGACAAATGTGAGCTACTCTTATCAAAATCAACTGAATTTACTTTCTTGGTCTTCAATCCCAAGGAAGGCACTAGAAAAAAGAAATAACCTCCATTTTATGTCTTTTGTATATAGAAAACAAAATTATTGTCTATTGTGTAATGATTCAAATGAGCGCACTTAGATAACATTTTGACATTTTGGACTCAATCATATAATGAAAAACGTCCACAAGATAAGTTTTAAGGTGTAAGAATATGAAATAGTATTTTATTTCTTGCGGTTACTATTATTAGATGTCATATACTTGTTTACATGAATTAAACACGCACTTCAGAAGTAATTAACAGGTACAATACGTTATACACAATTCTGTTGTTTTCAACAACTCATGTTTCAGTTTAAACATGTAGATATGAAATGAAGAAAATAATGTTTACCTCGGCCATATTCAGAAAATTCATTATTTTGTTATGTATGAATTTGAGAGAATTGTTTTCACAACTTTTGGAAACACATATTTTGTATAAATTTCGTATTATTCCCTGAAAACAATTCAAAATGTTGGAAAATACATTGTTTTGTCTTAATGGCGATGTCCTTGAGCCGATTTTTTAGGAAAACACACACACACACACACCCACACACAAACACACACACACACACACACAGACACACACACACACACACACACACACACACACACACACACACAGACACACACACACACACACACACACACACACACACACACACACATGTATATTAGTATAAAATGGTCCTTAAAATTTCAAATCATCACTACTATGAACAAGTTAACAATGAATGGTTTTTCATTGAGTTGTGTCGTGAATGCATGACCATGAGCATGATGACGTATATCATTATGAAGAAATTCAAAGGATTAATTTATACTGATTTTTATCCCTTGAAGAGGAAAGAATCCATTCATAACCTTCTTTTTTTCCAATCTCTTGGAATAAGATCTTATACCACTTTTGCTTTGAATTTTCAAGTGTTTATAGACTCTCTTAAATGAAAAACGCAAATGAATACATGGGAAAGATCAACACATATACTCTCACTCGTAGAATAATACAATATTTTACAATTAAGGAATAATGAATGATCCAACATTCACAACTAATATGAAACACATTCCTATTCAAATAGTCAAAATGTGAAAATCATTTATAATTGCTTCAAATGCAAGTGACTGTAGACAAGAACATGAGAAGTGTTGGAGAAGTGGCTTACGAAGATTGAGATTAAAAACCAAGGTTTGATTGATTTACGAAATCGTCTCTTTAAAATCATATCCCATATCAAAATGTCAAAAGGACATGATAACAAATCGTTTTCATGATTTTCATGAGTTTGTGTAACTATATTCAAGGAATGATTGATCTTAAAACATTTTATCAGTGCATTTGATTTTCATTGTATGATTACAACCTAGATTTGAAGTCCTATTAATGTAAAGGAAGTATATTATTGAATGGACCCCAGAGGAAGATGTTCTTAGAAAAACAATTTTACATGGCAGAAACATTTTTCAAACAAACGTTTGTGACAACATGACTTCAAAAATTTCATTGAAGGAAGGTGAAAATTTTCTTTGCTTTTTTCCCACAAATGTAAAACCCATGTACAAGAATAATGTTTGTCACATGAATTTAACATGGTGTACAATAAACGTTTTTCATAGTAGGTGAACTCTTTTCTACATTTGGAATGTTTCATATGACATTTTGTTAAGAATAAAATTTTCGCCGAATGAGAGTGACTCAACATCTTGAGTACACCTTAAAATAGGCTCGAAGAAATATACCTGGTAGGTTAACAAAGTGCAGCATTATATGCAGTTATTACAAATCTTACAAGTATGAAAGCACACTTTTCCATGAGTATAGATCCAAAGTACCATATCAGACGGAATATGCAATGAAAATGATAACTTCAAATTGCCGATACATTGCACTTGGAATTGCTATATGGAATGAGGAATCAATTGAAATATTATGCAAATCTATGTTATTTTTACGTGTAGTCGAAGTCACATAAATAATGATTTCCTTTCAATAATGTGCATACATTTTTTACATGGAGCACAACTTGATCTGGGAAAGGAACAAAGGACACCATAAGCACCATGAAAAAAAAACACAGTATTGATGTTTTTTTTATCCTTGTTCATTTGAAACGCGGAGAGATGTGATGTCGATCATCTTTGGATGGGCGCACGCCCTTCGTGACTATGAATGATGAAGGCCTTTGCGCTAGTCGAGATTCCAACGATGGGCAAACATGGAGGTCATTTTTGTGTAATGTGCTTCAATAAGTTAGTGATTAGAAATAAAAAACTGGCCCAAAACTCGGCTGATACTTATATCATGAAAAATTGCTTGGAAAAATCAATCGTTCCATTTTCTATGATAATTGAATAAATTTAAATGGTTCAATTTTACTTGAATCATTCTAGCGGACACAAAATGGATGAAACAAAGTTAGAGGGCTGTTATTGTTGATGTTTAATCAATGAGGAAGATTGTTTAGCTCATGAAAATGTGTGAGGTCCAAGTGCTTATAATTCCTATAGAGGTTTTAATGGGTTCATGAAGGTATTTAAAGTTTGTATCTTGTGTAATTAATTCTTGAATGGAAATAGTTGGAAACCTACCTACATGCTTAAATAACCATACATGGAATTGAATGGGTCACACGAGTGGTGGAGGTTATACTGAAACATGAATGGTCACGTGGAAGTTGGAGAGTGTAAAAGCAACAAATGTTTCATCACATACTCATACAATAATTCATGAGAGAACTTTTATAATAGGGGTGCGTTCTATGAAATTTTAACAAGAAATCGTAATTCTTTTATATGAATTGGTGCTTCCATACTTATGTAGGTAGCTGGGTGTAATCACTTGTTGAAAGAAAGAGCATCACCTTTATGATATATGTGTAAACTATACATCTTCCTTGATACAATAACGAGATTTCATTTCATCGAATTTGAAAGTTGAATTCATGAATCAAGATATGATTGAGCTTTATTTTGTTATTTTGATTTGACATAAGTAATTGATATAGAATCATTTTACATGTTTGGTAGAGGGGCCATGTAAAAATTTATGTCTTACCATGAATGAACGTTTTTACATACAATTGTACATGTTGTTTGATTTTGCAACATTTAAGTAAGGCACACACATGGTTTGCACCATGCCTGTGGCACATATTGATTCAACAGGGCTAACTATAAATGAGGACGTGGAGTTTGAGTGGGGCGGGATTTAAAGACTCAATGCTTTGGTCGTGTGTAACCTGTTCATTTTTTCAACTTTAAGAATCAAGTAGGCTCAATACCATTTGAAAAAAACGTTTTTCTTGAGGAGTTGCATTCTATATAGTCAAGGATGTGATGTGGACCTTTTTCATTTGTTTTGATAGTTGGCACATATGTGTATTGAAGTGTGAACATACTTTACAAAAGAAACATGAATTTTGATAATGAAATCATGATTCAATATGCATTATCAATTTGTAGCTTGTGGCTTACAACAAATGGCTAAAGTTGGGGTACACGTCATGTGAGAAGTCAGAATGGATGGAATTAGGATCGGAGACCTTTAGGAACACAAATAATGGCTTTGTTAATGAAGGATTGCTTCAAATGTGCTATATTTGGTTACGAGCACTCCTATTTTGTTTGACACGTGGATGCCAAAGGAAAACCAGTCTTGTGAATGAATGAGTGTAGCGAGCAAGTAGTGCAACATGGCACAAGTAAGGATTTACAATATTTGATTGATTGGTTTGAGTGGCTTAAGGAATGGAGAACTTCAAGATTTATGGTTTTTGTCTAGTTTGCCAAGGATTCCATCTTATTTGCTCCACTAGCACATGTATTGGATTGATGAGGTGAGAAGCATTCTTCAATTTGCATTTTTACAATACTTGGATAGAAAAGAAATGCATTTCATGGATGCAATCTATGTTTTCAAATGCAATGGAAGTATACATTACATTCTTGTCAAGTCAAATCTTTTGGAAAGAGGGAACTTAATCACTTTTCATACATGAAATACAATGTTGATTTTCTTGTTAATACATTGTTTTTTACACTTGATGTTTGAGCGAAACATTGTTTTGTTTTTACCAAGGAATTATTATCTTTTCATGTTTACAAACATACACATAAATTTATTTTTGGGACTATGTCATCGAATCTCATGATGAAAGGAAACAAACTTTTCTTTTTGTTCATGTTTACAGTTTCTTAGGAGACAACATATGCTATCCATGATTTTCAGTAAGAGGTGTCTCTTTTGCATAGCCTCTAGCACTTTCCACTCATTTATGTTTTTGTTGAGAAAATCATCCCAAATGTTGTTTGAGAATGAACGTTGTTGAAGTCAATGATCTTTTTTTTTTCCTTCGGTCAAATCTCAATGACCACCCAAACAAAGGGCTTAAATAAAAATATAGTCAAATAAGAAGATATGTAGTCAGAAAAATCTGAGAAAAAGGAAAACTTATTCATCATGATTGTACGTAAATTCCTGAAACAACAAAAACAACCTTATGAATAGAAAATTCATCATTCTCATTTAAATTTTTATGCAAAATTCTCATGCTTGCAGTTATTCATGAGTACATTCGAGTTAAAAGAATTAACTTTGCAAACTGTGTTGAAGTTTTTGACTCTTTAAAACTGATGTAGTGGTATCATTCAGAACAAAAAAGTCATTCAACACATTATTATATTTGTTTAGACTTGTAGCGGCGCATCCCTTCAAATGATTCAATTGTGGCCTCACATACATGCATTGAAAAAGCGAGGGTAATACATGTTTGATGTTTAGTTACGTCTATACTTGAAACAAGCTCTTATCATTTTTCAATGATTAATCCCATGGAGGATCCTCCATTTATTCTCATTAGATGCTCTCGTAGCCCAATTCATTTGTCAATGATTAATTTATTCAATTTTTGATTTATGTAAATGTTTAATCCCATGATGTGCTTTCATATATTAACAAGAAAAGTTTGATTTTGGTTTCACCACTCTGATATAAATTACACAAAGAAAATTTCATGGAAATAATCTTACTCTTTTGCTCTCGTTTGTGTATGCTGTGTTCTTTTCAAAGACATGATATGGCCTTACCTCTTTCCCTTTATCCTTTTCTTTGATAAAGCGGAGTATTTTGGATCACAGTACGGAAAATGGTATTATAATGATGGAGAATGTAATGAGGATGTTGATTATGAATACGCAAGCAATGTTAAAGTAAAATGTGATCTAGTAGAAAGGTAACCCATTGAACATTGAAGAAGACGTTTTATTCAAAATCAGTGTGTGAAGAGGATTATAAATCTTGGCATGAAAGGTTTAAATTATTTATTTGATCTTTTTTGAACTGGTACGTATTATGGTTATCTATTTTAAAGGGAAAGCAAATTTATTGAATTGAAATTGAATAATTTTGAAGCCTTTCTTCATCACATGTGAAATTAAATGTATACATTCTGTTTTGCACTACATGGAAGCAATGCATTACATGAATAATTCTTATAAAAATAATAATGATAAAAGTTTTCTTGTTTTTAGATCATTTCTTGAAATTTTCATCACAAATTCATCAACTAGATGAAAACAATTTTTAATCTTGGTTCCACTACTCATTTATTGCTAGAATATGTATTCTCATTTCTTTCTAAATAATTATATCTATCGAAACATTAATCTAGGTATTTATATGTAAAGGTGTTCAAAAATGTTTGAATGCTTTTATTTTTTTTAACTATCTTACAAAGAGTTTGATGAGTAATTGCTCCAATTATAGGACTTAGTTTTCAAAACAATTTTTTTTAAAATTTGTTTCTTCAAGTTAAATCCTTTTTTACGATTTCTAAATATCGCATATGACATACCAAAGCACAAAGTACAAGCAATTTGTTTTGTACTATTTTCCTAGCTCGTTTTGTCATGTTTAAGCCTAGTTATGAGAATTATTTCTATGTTTTACATTGCATTAACCATATTATATCTCATTTTATTCATGATATATTTTATGTTATCATATCAATCTCCTTTCTTAATGTCATCACTCTTGATGAAATATTGGATTCCTCCTCCTTTGTCATAGATGTAAGGACATAAACCAAAGGATGTTCAGAATGAGTACACCATGATGTGTAATAGATTTCAAATGGTAAAATTTCTTGTTTTCCAATTAGCTAAGTTCTTTGTTGTTAGTGATGAGGGTTACTACGCCTATTTTTTGGTTAAGTTGGCGAAGTTGGTTTGAGAATGAAAGGAGCTTTCAAGGACTTAGGGAATTTTCCTTACATAGTTATGGAATTCAATGGCGAAGTTTTCTCTCTGCCTTTATAAGCCGTATTGAATTTTGGCATCTAGGTCCATTGAGGGAATAGACTTTAGAGATGTAAAATACTACGTGCTTCATGCACAATAGGGTTGTGCATGCCTGTTGACCCTGATTAGTTACCTGTTGTGTAGTGCGAGTATGGTATGATGGGTTCTGGGCTAAGTCTAGTGTAGGTGGGGTATCAACTGAGTAGGTAGTGTGGACCGCTATGCATAATGTGTTGCTTTAGTGGAACTAAGCAGTAGCATGCCAACCCTAGAGTGGGGACCGCTCTACATCAATGCATTCATGCGTAATACATGAATGCATCACAACATGCATGCATGAGTCATTAGCCACATGAAGAGCGAGGAGTGGGGAATGCTCTGCATTAGTACAACCATGCATGACTTAATAGCAAGAGCTACTAGAGGGGTTACTACCTATAAGAAGATTCCTAGACTAGGAACCTTCCCACTTGTAGCCGGAAGCTTCCATCCGCTTGGACACTTGTCAGCTTCCCAGTAGCTTGATGTAAAAGGTGGCCAGCTTGGCAGTCGTCATTAAACAACTCAGTCATCATCAAGCTCTTTGCCTATAGTCAAACACAGCAATCTTCACTTGTTTTTGACATCACCTAAGGCTAAGACTCTAGAGACACTCTTCTCAAGACCCTTGTAAGCCTTGTAGTAGTCGGCCAACTTGGGTTGGAGGATTCCCTTCACTACATGTAGGCTTGACTACCTAAAAGAGGTAGCAAGACTATGTCTAAGACTCACACTACTTTTCTAGAGTTGTGTTCTTATGTGTTGCCCACTTGTGGGCCAAGAATTGTGTCTAGGCGTGAGATTCCAGAGTTTGTCTTTAGTTGAGCTGTGTTTGCCGTACTGTTTCTTGCAATAAAGTTGTGATCAACTACTATCATTCAATCTTAACATTCTTCTTTTTATAGCTTTCTAATCTATCTGTTGTTGCTCTCTAAGCACAATGGTCCATGTAGGAAGGAGCTTTGCCCTTGCTGCACCTCACAAACATCAACATTTTTATGTATTTTGGAAACATCAAACTGAGTGGATTTCAGTTGATGTTGATTATCTAGAATTTTGAATGTGATATGCTCTGGTGTGGTTTTCAAAAAAGAATATTTGGCGACTCTATAAGATAATGGGACATGATTCCCCCAGCAAACTCATAAGAGAAGTGATTCAAGTCACAATTGGATTTATGAGCTCGCATTTTTTTCAAGTTTAATTCAATTTGAACTTGCTTTGTGAAGAAAAAAAGGTTGTGAATGCAGTGAAAGTTTTGAACATGCGATACAAAAAAGTTCATTGTAATTCTTTTTGATTGGCTGAGATGAATGATGAGAGTAGAATTATGGACCTCTAATTTTAAGGGGAGAGACAATGAAATGCTTTTTCGTTTCCTATAGTGTCTTTTGAACCAATTTTGTTTCATTTTAGAGAACTTTGTATGAACATCATTTTTCTTTTTGAGATGCGATTTTTCTACATGTATTTTTATTAAGTTTACTAGAACAATTGATACTCTATTATTCATGAGAGAAGAGAACTTATCATTTGAATTCCTAAGATGCTTTTTTTCAGATACCTGAATGTATGATATTTTAAAACTTCAAACTAAAAGAATAGTTCTTGGTTTTACTATTTCAAAATTGGTCTCAGATCATTATTTCTTTATGAAGTTTAGTGATACATTGAAAAAAGAAAGAAAATTCGAAGCTATGTATATGAATCTACCAGTTCCAACAGGCTGAAAAGAATTTACTATATTGAAACTCGATGCATACAAAATTGAGTTTGGAACTTATATACTGTATTCAACTCTCCCGTTTGTGTCACCTTGGAACCCATAAGCATTGCCTCATGATCTTAGAAGAGAGAATGCCCCATGGAGGTTTCCAGTTGACGGTCCTGTTCATCGACAGCGAAGACATACATGGGGTTACCTAATTTTGACTAGAAGACAACGGGGTCCTTTAATAATCGGAACATCGATGGGGCTACTTAGGACTTAGCCGTACCGACGATCCCTTATAGGACCCCATCGGATTCTTCTAGAGGAAAAGTCCAAACAGTGCGGTGGCCGGCAGGACATGGTAACGACGTCAGCACAACTTTAGTATTCGCGCGTCTGGTCAAGAAAACAGCGAAGACGGAAGCCTCGACCCTCCCTCTCATGGTATAGTCAAACCTCGCCAGCTAGACTATGAATAATACTCATGATGACCCCCTATGAAAGACAAAAGCGATTGTTTGTCGTTAAATAGAAAAAAAGAACAAAAGAAGCAAATGAAAAAAGTTGTAAATAAGTACTTGTATGTGTTTTTATACGCATTTACTCATATTTATGGTCGTAGATGTGCATCTATGTCACAAAATATATAAAACATCAAACATATGCATATATAAATGCATATGTATATGTATATGTATATTTATATCTATATGTATATTTATATGTATATTCATATGTATATTTATATATATGTATATGTATATATATGTATATGTATATGTATATGTATATGTATATGTATATGTATATGTATATGTATATGTATATGTATATGTATATGTATATGTATATGTATATGTATATGTACATGTATATGTATATGTATATGTATATGTATATGTATATTTATATGTATATGTATATGTATATGTATATATATGTATATGTATATGTACATGTATATGTAGATGTATATGTATATGTATATGTATATGTATATGTATATGTATATGTACATGTACATGTATATGTATATGTATATGTATATGTATATGTATATGTATATGTATATGTATATGTATATATATATGTATATGTATATGTACATGTATATGTATATGTATATGTATATGTATATGTGTATGTGTATGTGTATGTGTATGTGTATGTGTATGTGTATGTGTATATGTATATGTATATGTATATGTATATGTATATGTATATGTATATGTATATGCATATTTATATGTATATGTATATGTAGATGTATATGTATATGTATCTGTATCTATGTATGTTTATGTATATGTATATGTTTATGTAAATGTAGATGTATATGGGTATGTATATGTATGTAGTGTTTCACATATTCTTCAAAAAAATACCTCTAAAAACATAGTAAATATAGTCATATCACTTGTTAAGGTGTCTTAAAGAATAATATGTTACAAAGGTTTCAGTTTTTATACGTTTTTGTTGAAGATATGTCCCTCAACCATGAACTTCGTGAATTTTGAGTTACAATTTGATTAACAGAGATTCCATTCATGAATAAATTTTGATTTACATATATCATTGGAAATCGTTTTTTACTATCATTCGTAATGGAAAGTTTTGTACGTTGTTTCTTGAAATAATGTTGATTTATGGTACATAACTGAATTCAATGTTTCTGAAAAGGTGATAAATGGTTGAAGATTGAAATCTTGATTTGCGAGATTTATTCGCGTGTCATGGGACTATGTCGTCCGAATTCTCCTTTGTTTTTTGTTGACCGATAGCTTCTGTGGTAGTTGGCGGATGTCTCACGTGCGATCTACTCTTTTTCCCCTCCCTCGCGGTTTTTTCTGTCTCCTGGTGCCGAATCGTGCAATGTCCCGTGTCCTTTTCTCTGTTTGCGTCGTTCAGTACAATTTTTCTCACAAAGACATGAATGGGGTTCGCTATTCATTAGTCGCTAACGCTGTTATCGTATCCCGAACACCCAAATTAAGTAACCCCATCCATGTTGCGATCATTAAACCACCCCGTTGTCTTCTTGGTGTGGTTAGCCAACCCCATGTATGTCTTCGCTGGTTCATCGAGGACGTCATGGCGGTAATGCATTCGTTTCGATTTCGAGATCGCTGACACTTCCCAACAGCAGCCGTCGACGGCTGTCTGCCAATGCGATTCTTTCCATGCTTCCTGCGGTCTGAACACTCCAGCCGCAGACGGCGTCCTGCCAACGCGAAAAGGCGGCACCGCGGAATGCTCACTGTTGTGCCCTCTCTGTCGCTCGCTCGCAGACTGAGCGAGCGGCGGCTGGGTACCCCGTGGCACTACTCAGGGTGTATTCTCCTGGAGTCGCATGGGCACGCGATCGCGGGCACCTATGTGTTTTGACCCCATGTGGACACGCTTTGCCGCCCAGCCGGGCAAGTCTAAGCGATCGTGGACGACGATAGCTCAGCTTGTACGTGTCGGACTCCCTCAAGACTGCCTGGTTCGCGCATTCTTCTGTCTGTCCTAGAGCGAACCGGACGACTCGTCAGGCCATCGCATGGGGTGCGCGACCGCGACAATCTGTACGACTCCAAGAGAACAAACCCTCACTCTAGGTGACTCCCATCAGGCCTCGCGAGTGAGCAGCACTAAACGTATCTCTCCGGGCGATTTTCATCAGATTTGAGTTGCCCTCGCTTTGTAGTTGCAACGATCGGAGCGGAGCCATACTTCACCGTTGTCGGCGGTGCTGCCGCTGTCACTCTTCCTCGTCATCGACGCCGGCCTCCTCTCCCTCCCATCGCAATGGCGGTGCCCGGCCGCACGTCCTGCACCGTCGTCCCGCGTTTCACCCACCCTCGAGCACTGGCCGTGCTCTCCTTCGTGTCCCTTGTCGCGTCCGCTGTCCTTGCCGCCGCCCCCGCTGCCGCTGCCGCCGGCACAGCGCACCGGCGGCTGTTTGTGTTCGGCGACTCGACGGTCGACGTGGGCAACAACAACTACATCAAGACCGTACTGCGCGCCAACTTCGCTCCGTACGGCATCGACTTCCGACCAAAGAGCGGTCGATTCAGCAACGGAAAGATTCTGGTCGACTTCCTTGGTGAGCTTGCAAATCCTCTGCGGGCTAGCTTGCCCGTCTGCTTTCGTGCTTGCTTGCCCGATCCTTCGGTCGCTCGCTCTCTCGTCCGTTTGCTCACTTACCTGCCTTTTCGCGTCTCCAGCTGGCTGCATTGCTCGTCGCGTTGATTCTCGTCCCAGAATCCGCCGCAAGCACGTGCCGTGTACGCGCGCCGCGCTTCCGCGCCCTGCGCCTGCCTTGGATGACGACTCAAGCCAAGGCGTTCGACGCGGCTAGCGTGACGCATGACAGGAAAGCCTGTGTGCGAACAACAGTCGCACGGCAGTGTCGACCGCATTCGCGTGTCTTGCGTGCTGTGCGCGCGTGTGAGCGCACGCGCTTGACACTGCGAAGTCGCATGTGCATGCGCATGCGCATGCGGTCCACAGCTGATGCGCATTTTTTCCTCGATTGCGTCGCTCAGCGGCGTTGAGGAGGGGGGAATGAGAGGCGGAGAGAGTATGAGGGAGAGGGAGAGAGAGAGGGGGAGGGAGAGGGAGCGTGAGATGAAGAGGGAGAATGCAAAGGAGGGATTGGGAGAGGTATCCGGGGAAGGGAGGAGTCCTTCCGGAGGACTGGCGGCGGCGGAGGGGGCAAGGGAATGAGAAGAATGGCAGAGAGGAAGGGAGGGTGGAAGGGAGGAAGAGAGTGACGGGGCCTAGCGCTGCGGCTGCTGCTGCCTCACTGCAACTGCAGAGACTGCAGTGCTGACGCCGCCACTGCAGTAGCCACCGCCGCTGTTGCTGCTGTTGCTGCTGCTGCTGCTGCTGCTCACTCTGCCATCAATGTCGTTGCCCTCTGCAACGCAACTCAGTGCATGGTGGCAGTGTGCGGTTAGCCGTAACGTGCTGCACATTCTATGAAGCCCAATTCAGGTTCGATCTAACCAAGCCGAGAACAAGCCAGAGAAGAGCAATGAAATATGGCGGTTGGTTTTGCAGGTGTGAAACTGTCCGTGTGTGTGTGTGTGTGTGTGTGTGTGTGTGTGTGTGCGTGCGTGCGTGCGTGCGTGCGTGCGTGCGTGCGTGCGTGCGTGCGTGCGTGCGTGCGTGCGCGTGCGCGTGCGCGTGCGCGTGCGCGTGCGCGTGCGCGTGCGCGTGCGCGTGCGCGTGCGTGCCGTGCTGGACATGTGTTCTCTGTCATGCGCGCCATGGATTTCAGCCAAGTACATGGGCATCCGCATTCCGCCGCCGTACCTCCAGCCACGCAAGAACACCTACTTTGGCGCCAACTTCGCTAGCGGGGGCGCCGGAGCCCTCAACTCGACCTACCTGCAGTACGGGGTGCGTGCATGTGGAGCTGGCGGGTGGTCGTGGTGGTCAGGCTGTTTGTGAAATGGGGGGGGGGGGGGGGGAAAGAGAAGATGTACTGCTTTGACGTTTGATGAGCATGGACGCACTCACGCACTCACGCACAAATGATGTATGCCATGCCAGTGCAATGCATGCTGCACACACATGGAGTGTGTGTGTTGTGTGCGCAAACACTGAGCTGCATCCTTCTGAAGCTTCAGCTCACACCCCCTCGTCACACCTACAACCCCTCTCTACCCTCCTCTCCACCCAACCGGCTTTTTGGGGTGCCCCTCCCCTCTCCCTCGCCCGCCCCACTCAACCACGGCTCTCACTCAGTTTCTTGTGGGCTGCTCTGTTTGGACTCTGTTGTCTGGGCTGCGCTGGCGAGGGTGAGCAGACGATTCCGCTGCTCAAGCTGAGAAACTGCTAGGAAGCTTCCTAGCCTTGCTGCTGCTGACGTGGCGACACTGTCCAGTCAGCTGACGCACTAGCAAGCAGGCAGGTGCAAGAAACAGCAAGGATCAGGCTAGGGAGACGCGCAAAGTCTCATAAGCTTCAATAGCTTAGTAAATGCAGAGAGAGATGACAAATGACAGGTCCAGGGCATAAATACCTGCCGCGGCGCACGGCGGGTGTCGCACGCGGCAGTCCAAGAGCTGTCCTAAAACCGGCCCAAAACCACTGTTTTGGCCGTAACTCTGCGCACACATGTCAGAATCCTACGCCGTCTGAACCTAGACGTGCAGAATCAAAAGACGCACGCAACGACTGGTCACATGCATGCATCCATCGACTGACAGCGAGTATATAATGCAAAAACATGCAAATGGGCCTCATGCCCAGTCCGCCGAAAGGCGCCTGCANGGGGGGCAATGTTGTGAGTAGGAGGCTACAAACGACACTTTTTTCCGAGCTGCACACTCGTTTAGAGCCCCTCCATCAAGGAACGGCAGGCGAGACTGCGGCTCGGCAAAATCTTTCAGGATTCAAAGGGGTCTCTAGCGCAAGAGCCTCTGTTGTGTTAGGACAGATGTTTAGGCACGCGCGATGTTGTTTGCGGGACGTATCAAGACTCACGATTCAAACGCTGACATAGTCTACAGAGCGACTTGGGAAGAAAATCCCATGTGCCGTTCTACACCCTCCGTCAAGTCGCGCTCTCGTTTGCAGTGCAATTCCCGAGTCGCCTACTCAAGCGACTTGGGAAGCACACTCCCGCGCTGATGTAATGTTGAGGGTCTCCAACAGCGAAGAGATATTCCCACAGAGCCGCACTCTCGTCTGGAGGACCATAGTTGTGTGAGTGTGTTGACACATTGAGCCCTGCGCTTGCTGCATCACACTGTGTTGCCTGTCGTGCGATGTATGGCGTTGCCTGGCGCTGCTTCACCGAGCTGTGTCTTGATGGCGTCTGTTTTCTCCTAACATCATTCAATGCGAATCGTTGCATTGCAATCCTCCAAACGCGATGTATTAGAAAACGTTGCGAAATGTGACGACGTCAAACTATCACAAGAAGGGTGGGTAAGAAACATAGAGACGATTCCTTTCCTTTCCTGAGATGGGCAGAGGAAGGGTAGGGGGTGGGAGGAGGGAAAAGGGGTGGGGGACAACAGCGTGGGATTGTGATTGCTGCAGGAAGATGGTAAGAAACGGGTGTCAAGTAGGCTTGTCCTGCAGGGGTGGAGTTTAGAAGAAGTGCCAGCCAGAATAGTTCCTCCTCCAAGCAACCCCCCCAACCACCCCCCCCCCCACCACACACACATCTCTGGCCATGTCTTTATCTGAAACCATTGGGATTTAATGGTGAGCGCCACAGCACAGCCCGGACCCTGAACCAACTCACTCCCTCCCCTCAATCCCTCCATCTCTCCCTCCCCTATCCCTCCCTCTCTCCATCCCCTCCTCCCTCCCTCCCTCTCTCTTCTCATCTGTCCCTCTGTCCCACCTTCCCTCCCACTCTCCCTGCCTCCCTACCTCCCTCCCTGTCTTCCTCCCTCTCTCCCGCCCTCCTCCCCCCACCCACCCCCTCTCTTCCATCCTTCCCTCCCTATCTCCCTTCCTCCCCCCCT
>SZWC01001403.1:85744-109976 GCA_023375785.1 Penium margaritaceum | reverse complement strand
AGGATCTGTTCAGCTACGACATCAGCATCTCCATCGAGGACATCGCTGCCAGGTTCATCTGCCCAGGGGGAGTGTTGTGTGGACCTCGACCTGATGCGACGCCATGGGAGATGCATGGCGAGGTCCATGCTCTGTTGTGAGCATCTACAGCATCCCGCATGTTCCTCACGCTATGTGCCTGCATAGCTACATATAGATGGTAGCACACCGTTGGTCGAGACCCGGACACTTGGTGCATTGCACCAGCGTCACGAGGAGACCATGTGATCGTGTGTCTTAGTGTGTCGCTCTACTGTGTGTGGCATGTGCATGCGAGCTATTGGTCGAGACCCGTACACGTGGTGCATTGCACCCATGTTACGAGGAGATCCTCCCTCGATCCTATGTTTGGATGATGATACTATTGAGTTGGATTGCTCGTAGTGGTCGATACCCGGACCCTGGTACCGCCAGTGTCACGAGGAGACCATCTTGTCATCTCACATGTGTATGATGTGCATTACACTAGTTTGTGTGCGTGTGCATCACTCCTCTCATGGTCGAGACCCAGACACTTGGTGGGCTGTGCCAATGTCCAGGGAGACCCTAGATGGATAGCAGATGAGTGTTTGTGTGTGTGTGTGCGAGTTGACTCATGCATGTTATGGCTTGCCATGCATTGTTGTTCCATGCCTTTGATCATTCGTTCTGGCGTGGACGGCTATGTCAGCCAGGGGGAGTGTTGGTTTGTGTGGCTTCCACCCGTCACGACCGACACTGCTAGTTTACCGATATACCCACATTCGGGGTATATGGCAGAGGACGGCGTGACGACACAACGGGCCTCCGGACTACACCGAGACTTCTCCAGCACTTACGACAGCGCCGGCGAGACGCGGTCGATGCGTTCCGGCAGTCATGTGGGCTTGTCAGGAGGTAGGAGAGTTTTCTCGATGGGTTCAGACCCGCGCACCCGGTTGATTGTACCGGTGCGACGAGGAGACCCGATGGCTATTGTAGGGCTTCCGATGTTCGGAAAACCGTCTGTGATGTCTTGACGTTGATTCCGAGATGTTTTGGCACTGCTCATATTTTCTCGGTGGTCGAGACCCGGGCACTCGGAGAGTTGTTCCGGTGCCTCGAGGAGACCACTTTTGTTACTCTCGTGGTGTATGTAGTGTGTTCTCCCTGTTGACTCATTTGGGTTCAGCAGGGGTGACGGGGCCCAGTGCGGTTAGCTGCCGGCGCCCCTATATAAGCCCACTAGGGGCTCATTTGTAAACTCTCCTTGTTCTTTATATTCAGCGTTCCAGACTTAGCCAAATTCTTGCCGTCTTGCATCGCACTCACATACAGAGCTCATGTTCGTTTTTGCATGGGCCTGCATGCCCTAAAGTTATCTCCAATTCACCCTTACACGACCAGCTCCATCGGCAGCAACTCTTACCTGTCACGTCACCAGTAGTCGTGGATAGCTCTGAGGAGCAGTGCCGTCGGCACCCGAGTTTGGGAAGCCGTAACTCCATGTAGCTATTTTTCTTGCCGATTCTGACTGTAGGACTGTGTTTGCAGCATCGTTATTTTGGTATGATCTATTTTTCAGGAAAAACGAACAACGCCCGGGTTTTGGGCTGTCTGGTGTCTCGTAGGGCTCACCAAGGAGATTCTGCCAAACAGGATAATGCTAGGAATTTTCTGGTTGGCTGATTTTATGAGCGAAAAGCCTCAGAGAGCTGAGGTGAGGCTAGAACTGGGAGGGGTCTCAGTTGGTTGCTCATTCTTCATTCCTAATCGGTCATTGCTTCATTCCACATGCTTTCTGGCGCGAACTTTGGCGCGCGCACTTTTGAGTAAGAAGATAGAGCTCTCGGACTTAGACTATAGTGTAGGAGACTAAGGGGGCAGAATGAGCAATAAGCGTGGGTTCTCACACGCTGCATCAACAACGCCACTATCCCAACCTGCGCATTAGCTAGTTCCTGTTTGGTATCAGAGCCGTAGCGTAGCAGACTGAGCAATAGCACCAGTGGCGTACAGGTTCCTGACTACGCTGGCGGACCTCCCATGTGCGCCAATACAGGGGAAATGCTGCCGTGTTTTTTCCGGTAGCAGTGACCTCCCTGTTGGCGGCGTCGGAATCTCTCCCATGGACATTGGGCCAAGGGAAATGTTGCTGGATTTTTTTCGACGGCTCTGACCTCCACGTTTGATTCAGTGAGGTGAGTGGTGTTGGTTTGTGTGGCTTCCATCCGTCACGACTGACACTGCTAGTTTACCGATATACCCACATCCGGGGTATATGGTGGAGGAGAGCGTGACGACACGACAGACCTTCAGGGTGTCTCAATACTTCTCCAGTACGTACGACAGCGCCTGCGAGACGCAGTCGATGCGTTCCGGTAGCCCTGTGGGCTTGTTGGGAGCTAGGAGAGTTTTCTCGGTGGGTTGAGACCCGCGCACCCGGTGGACTATACCGGTGCGACGAGGAGACCCGATGGCTGTTGTGGGGCTTCCGATGTTCAGAAAGCCGTGTGTGATGTCTGGACGCCGATTCTGAGATTTTCTGGCACTATTCCTATTTTCTCGGTGGTCGAGACCCGGGTACTCGGAGAGCTGTTCCGGTGCCTCAAGGAGACCGCCGTTATTGGTATCGTGGTGTACGTAGTGTGTTCTTCCCGCTGACCCATTTGGGCTCAGCGGGGGTGACGGGGCTCGGTGTGGCTAGGTGCCGGTGGCCCTACTTAAGCCCGCTAGGGGCTCATTTGTACTCTCTCCTTGTTCTTTATATTCAGCGTTCCAGACTTAGCCAAATTCTTGCCGTCTTGCATCACACTCACACACAGAGCTCGTGTTCGTTTTTGCATGGGCCTGCATGCCCGAAAAATCATTTCCAATGTGGTATCAGAGCACAGGGGGGCGTGTGAGCAGCAGAAGCAACAGCAGTGGGCGGAACGCAAAGAGAACGTGCCACGTGGCGCCACGCCGGCAGCAGCGTGAGGGAGCGCAAAACGACTGCAGGTGAACGCCACAGGGACGGTGAGCCGCAAAAAGGAGTAATAGCGACTGCGGCGGCAACAACAAAAGAAAGAGCAGCCGGAGCCACTGTAGTAGCGGCAGCAACAGCAGTAGCATCAGCGTCGGCAGTAGTAGCAGCAAAGTGCAGTAGTAGCAGCAGGAGCGTGCAGGAGTAGCAGCAGCGGCGAAAACAGCTGCAGCAGCGCATTAGCCACTGCAGCAGCAGCGTCAGCAGTAGTAGCATATAGCAGCAGCAGCAATAGCTACTACAGAAGCGGTGGCAGTAGTAGCAGCATGCAGCAGCGACGGCAGCAGCAGTAGCGTACAGCAGCAGCAGCCGCGGTGGCAGCAGCAAGCAGCAGTAGCAGCTGATGTGCAGAGCAGCAACAGCAATAGCATATAACACCAGCAGCAGCAGCTACTACAGCAGCGACGGTAGCAGAAGCAGCGTGCAACAGCAAGCAGCAGCAGTAGCTGCTGCGCAGAGCAGCAGCAGCAGCAGATTAAGCACCAGTAGCAACCGCAGCAGCTGCACCTGCCGCTGCAGCTACTGCTGCTGCTGCGAGGAGGGCCTCGCAGCCCTCCTCTGAGGGGGGGGGCCTCTGAAGGGACCTGTCGGCCACGTTCACACCACCCCCCTCCCCCCCTTTTCCTTTCCTTCTCAACGGGACCCTCGGAGGGCCACGCCTAGCCCCTCTGAGGGGCCCTTCGGAGGGGGCCCGTCGGCCCCGTGGGCCCCCTCGGCCCCGTCGGCCCCGTCGGCCGACCGTCGGAGGGGCCGGGTCAGAGGGGCGGATGGGACCCCCCCCCCTAGCTCCCTCCTCCCCCCACACCCACTTGCTCACTCGCTCGCTCAGCGAGCGAGCGAGCGAGCGAGCGTCCACGGGAGGAGGGCCGGACAAGCCGGACACCTCCCCCCCTGTTTTCTCCCATAGCCCACCTTAGGGGCAATCGAGAAAAGGGGGGGGGCGAGTGATTAAAACATATGAAAAGGGGTATGCCTTAAAGCGAGTGAAAAAAAAGGAGAGAAAAAGAAACAAAAAAGGCGAGGGCTTAAGGCGAGTAGAGGGGAGAACTAGAAGGAAAGAAAAGGGTTGGAGGGTGAGGGCACACAAAAGAGGGGGGGGGGCTGGCCGTGGGCCAAGAAAAAAAAACAATAAAAAAGGGATGATATTCCAACCACTACCGCCACAGCAGCAGTAGCAGCAGCAGCTCTCATAGCCGCAATAGCAGCATCAGGCGGTGGAGTGTCGACGACTACATAGTGCAGCGGCTGCGCGACAGCTTGCACTTTCGCCTTCTCAGCCGACAACGGATGGTCGTCAGCGGCGATCTCCGCTTCAAGACGCATCCTGGACTGGCGTCTTCCTGGGGCCAGTGGATTGTTGCGCGCACTTCACCCCGTAGGATCGACAGCGGATTCGAGTCTTACTATCTATGAGGGCTGGGTCGTCTACCGCTTGGAGCAGCATCCACACCTCTAGCCGCCACCCCTTCTAGTCTTGGAGCAGTCTTCGCTCTATTACTGGTAGCAGCATTCGTGGTAGTAGTTAGTCAGACTGTAGTCTCCGGGCGTGCTGTGGTGGTGCAGCTCGTCCGTCTGGTCACGTTTGCCGACCCGGACGCCGTGACCTCTAGGAGTGACTGTACCTACTGGCTTCATTCTCTCCCGTGGCTTTGTGTTTACCACCGGGAGTAGGTGCCCTCGGCACCTATCCATCATCCTGCGCACGAGATGAGTGCGCGGAAATCTGAGCAGGCGCCGTGCGCGTTTGCCTTCTACTACTGTGGTGATGAACGTCATGGTTGGCGTCGCTGTTGGACGCGCCCTCCCGGCTGGCATCCACCTTGGCTACAGCCTCGTCCGAGCCTGCGTCCTCCACAGCATACGGATCTGCCGGCGCTGGTAGATCCCCTAGCTGGACCTCTGGCAAGCATATTCGTTGAGATCCACGGCCTCCGGCAGATAGTGCAGCGGCTTTGTGACCTTGTCGTTACTGAGCGTACTTCTGCTACTCGTTTGTCGACGGCCTCTTCGATCACATCTGCTCCATCCTCTCCTCCTTCCTCATCCGATGGTGTACCTTCAGCTCCATCTGCAAGCGAGTCCCAGGCTGCCACCATCCTTTCGATCCTCCACTCTGCTGCGACCACGATGCCATCTCGCGATGACATGTCTTCATGCAGTCGTTCCAGTCGAGTGACTCCGCAACGTCGGCGTCAGCGCTCCGCACAGCCTGCTCGCGCCGGTTTTGATACATTCTCCACCTTCTCGGCCTCTGTTGCTGTACCTGCCAAGGAGGAGTGTGGTCACCTCGCATTGCCTGATGTGACCGTATTGACAGGATCCGCACTCGCGCCGGGCCGTGCTGCCCGAGCGGCAGCTCAGGCAGACTTAGATGATACGGTGACTGCACATGGCGTGGAGTCTGACCCCGACATGGCCTTCATGGTGGAGAGTTACCTTTCATCGCCCAGGTTGGGTCCAGATCTTCCACAGTAGCAAGCGACATCAAGAGGAGCGTAGACACGGCATACTTGGGCAGTGCCACTCGCGGCTCCGACCGGTGGAGGCCCAGCGGCGGCACAGGGGTCCCATATGGATCGGGATGTGTCTACCAGAATTTTGAGAGAGTGTGTGCAGTAGTCGTACGACAGTCTGGCGGAGGCTGCAGGGCTTGAGACCTGTATGTCATTGAGTTTGACATCTAAGCTAGGGCAGGAGCCGGACATTCTACAACAGCAGGTTGCATCAGGAGGAGTGCAGGTCCCACGTGCCTTGGCGGTGCCACTTGTGACTCCGACCGGTAGCGGCTTGGCGGTGGCAGAGGAGTCCCGCGCGGATCGTGATGCCCCACATGGATCTTTGGGGTCGTTGGCGCACGAGATTCACACCAGTACAATAGCAATGGTAGTGCATGAGCAGAGTCGACCGGTTGGTCTTTTGGAGGTTGATGCATTCTTGAGAGCAGCAGTTCTGAGAGGTGTCATTGGGACACATGCTGCAGCAGACTCAGCAGATTTCACCATGTCATCTGCGCTACCTGAGCTCTAGCTTCAGTGTCAGGAGTCACCCACGTTTCCTGAGTCTACGTCCCGTGTACATGACGGAGCACCAACACACATGATGGAGTCAGATGGTGGTCTACACTCCATTATTGAGTAGGTGGCAGCGACCAGCCTTCTCGGCGAGACAGTGCGTGAGCGCCATCTGCGCCTGTTGGTCGCCTTGACGGACATTGTCGAGCCGGGGCCCTGCACACCTGTGTCCACTACGTCGGCAGTTGAGGACAGTGGTGTAGATCCCTACATGCAGATGGAGTCACCTCACCAGCAGGGGCTGAGTTCTGCCCCCTCGGTTTCACGTGTTGGTGACCCTACCGATCACATCGACGTTGAGAGTGGTAGTACCTGCACGGAGGACGTTTCCACATGCTCTACGGACTCTGACGACTCCTCCTCCTTCTCTCTTGGCATGCGACTGCTCATTCCTCGCATGACAGACACAAGCTATGATGTGGATGTGACACCTGCAGCTGCATCCGATGTTCCAGCGTCTCAGCACATTACGATCTTAGTTGACCCCCAGGAGGATGCAGCAGCACCAGTTCCATCATCTTCAGCAGTAGAGATGCAGATGGCGCTGTACTCACGAGTTGTGCAGTCTGCATGTGCAGCATCCAGTGAGGCAGAGTTTATTCTACACCCGGTCGACATAGGCCACCTCTACATGTTCAAGGCAGATTATGCTGATCTGCAGGAGCGTGTAGTCATGCTACAGCGGGAGATGATGGCAGCGCGTGAGCGATTCATAGAGGAGGACAGCATCACTGCTACCGGTAGGAGCCTTCCGCCAGCAGCATCTGGCACACCTATACCCGGGGAGGATCTTGTACCAGCTTCGAGTATGACATCTGTTGGAGACACTGTTGCAAGAGAGGTGAGTGTGCCTTTGGCTTCCACCATCCTAGCTCCTGTCGACCCCATTATTGCTCCTCCTTCTTCTTCTACTACCGTCACGTACCTTCATCCACCCGACTCACTTGCCCCATCGTCATCTTCATCCACGAGTGGTGATCCGGTTCGTCGCTCCAGCTCTCTTCTTCTGACAGTACACCCTTGTGTCTCAGGGTGTGCTATCCCGTATTGGAGGCCAGCTCCGCCACTTCATCCACGCACGCGTGCTCCTCGCCCATTCCCGTTCCTCCGGCGCACACAGATGCATCGCGGTAGTGCGGAGGCAGGAGAGACTGTGAGTTGGGACCCTTGGCAGTCACGCGAGGACTGGTATACCCCACGTGATGCAGATTCACGTGAGGAGTTGTAGCCGGAGACACCACTTCGTATTTGAGGGAGGGAGTCGACTTGCAGGTGACAGGGGGAGCTATCTCTACATGATGGATACACCACATGACTCATCGCCCAGGATCTGTTTAGCTACGACATCAGCATCTCCATCGAGGACATCGCTGCCAGGTTCATCTGCCCAGGGGGAATGTTGTGTGGACCTCAACCTGACGCGACGCCATGGGAGATGCATGGCGAGGTCCATGCTCTGTTGTGAGCATTTACAGCATCGCGCATGTGGCTCAAGCTATGTACCTGCACAGCTGCATATAGATGGTAGCACACTGTTGGTCGAGACCCAAACACTTGGTGCATTGTACCAGTGTCACGAGGAGACCATGTGATCGTGTGTCTCAGTGTGTGGTTGTACGGTGTGTGGCATGTGCATGCGAGCTGTTGGTCGAGACCCGGACACGTGGTGCGTTGCACCTGTGTTACGAGGAGATCCTCCCTTGATCCTGTGTTTGGATGATGATAGTATTGTGTTGTGCACGCGAGCTGTTGGTCGAGACCCGGACACATGGTGCATTGCACACGTGTTACAAGGAGATCCTCCCTTGATCCTGTGTTTAGATGATGATGCTATTGTGTTGGATTGCTCATAGCGGTCGAGACCCGGGCTATGGTACCGCCAGTGTCACGAGGAGACCATCTTGTCCTCTGACATGTGCATGACATGTGTATGTGCATTACACTGGTTTGTGTGCGTGTGTATCACTCCTCTCATGGTCGAGACCCAGACACTTGGTGGGCTGTGCCAGTGTCCAGGGAGACCCTAGATGGATAGCAGATGAGCGTGTGTGTGTGTGTGTGTGTGTGTGTGTGTGAGTTGACTCATGCATGTTATGGCTTGCCATACATTGTTGTTCCATGCCTTCGTTCATTTGTTCTGGCGTGGACGGCTATGTCAGCCAGGGGGAGTGTTGGTTTGTGTGGCTTCCACTTGTCCCGACCGACACTGCTAGTTTACCAATAAACCAACATCTGGGGTATGTGGTGGAGGAGAGCGTGACAACACGACAGGCCTTCAGGGTGTCTCGATACTTCTCGAGAACGTACGACAGCGCCTGCGAGACGCAGTCGATGCGTTCCGGTAGCCCTGTGGGCTTGTCGGGAGCTAGGAGAGTTTTCTTGGTGGGTTGAGACCCGCGCACCCGGTGGACTATACCGGTGCGACGAGGAGACCCGATGGCTGTTGTGGGGCTTCCGATGTTCGGAAAGCCGTGTGTGATGTTTGGACGCTGATTTTGAGATTTTGTGGCACTGTACCTATTTTCTCGGTGGTCGAGACCCGGGTACTCGGAGAGCTGTTCCGGTGCCTCGAGGAGACCACCGTTATTGGTATCGTGGTGTATGCAGTGTGTTCTCCCCGCTGACCCATTTGGGCTCAGCGGGGGTGACGGGGCCCGGTGTGGCTATGTGCCAGTGCCCCTACTTAAGCCCGCTAGGGGCTCATTTGTACTCTCTCCTTGTTCTTTATATTCAGCATTCCAGACTTAGCCAAATTCTTGCCGTCTTGCATCGCACTAACACAGAGAGCTCGTGTTCGTTTTTGCATGGGCCTGCATGCCCTTAAAATTATTCCAATTAGTGGCCAACGTAGCGACTTCAAGCAACTTGCTGGCGACGACACACGTGGCGACATCAACCAACGCTGTGAGTGACCCGCAGCAATAGTAGTAGCAATAGCAGCAGCAGCAGCAGCGACAATAGAAACAGTAGCAGCAGTAGCGATAGTAGCAGCAGCAGCGGCAAGAACAGCAGAGACGCAGCAACAGCGGCAAGAACAACAGAGACGCAGCAACAGCGGCAGCAGTGTCATACACAGCTGCAATAGCAAAGAGCAGTAGTAGCCGTAGCAGCAGACACCCAAGAGGGAGAGGAAGGAGGCAAGAACACCGTTTGTAGCTGCCCCATCCGCGTACCTTCCTAGAAGCCGCACGGACGAGGAGGAGATGCAGATGCAAATCGCGTCAACCACCCGTGTCCCTTACCGCCAATTACATTGGACTCAAACGGACGTTAAATAATGTGTGCATAGGCTCGTTCGAAAGCTTAGGTCACAAGATTTTTTAGACACCATGCTCGGCTTGATGTGGTCTATAGACTCCAGCATCAATCCTGCCGCGTCGCAGATCCAGAATTGTTAACATTTCAAGCTGAGCACAGAATAAGGTTGTTAGGCACTTTTTTTCACCTTTTCAAGGGAATACTTCCACCACTGCATTCAGCAAAGTCAGGTACACCTGTGGTCAAGATTTTTCTTGATTTAGACAACCTTGATTTTTAGGCTGAAGATTTAAATTGTAGAATTCCAAATTCCAGCACTTAATCAAATTTATGGACAAGAGGACAATTTTTTCCATCATCCCAAATCAGCGAGAAATGGTCATATTTTTTATTGGACCACTCTCATCATCCAGCTCTTAACTGAGGAGAGACTGTGCACCAAGCCGGTGTGGGGCGGCAGCAGCAGCAGTGAGAGCAGCAGCCGCGGAAGCAGCAGCAGCGGCAGTAGCAGCAGCAGCAGTAGCAGCAGCAACAACCACAATGGCAGCAGCAGGAGCGGCAACAACAACAGTAGTAGCAGCGGCAGCGGCAGCAGCAGCAATGGCAGCAGTAGTAGAGGCAACATTAGCAACAGTAGCAGTAGTCTCAGCGGCAGCAGAGGCATCAGCAACCTTAGTAGCAGCGACAATGCCAAGTCAGGATAATGTCGCCGGCACGCATGATGGCTCTGTAGACCCGTGGAGTGCATACCCATAGCGGATCTGCAGCGTCAGGTTGATCAGTTGTGCCAGATGCTTGCCGCAACCAGCACTGGCCAGACTATCCTCCCTTGACAGCCTAGTCCTCCTCTAACTATGCCAATGCAGCAGCAGCTGTAGCAAGAGCAGCAGACGATTACTAGCGTCCTAGGCGCTGGAGCGGCTAGTTCCTCTCGGTGGAAGGACTTAGAGTCCCCTCCTCTTGCCCTCATCAAAGATGAGCAGTTCCCGTGTTGGGAATTGCTCTACCCCATCTGGGCACAAGGAGAGGGCCTGTGGCCATATCAAACTCTTGCGCATGATGACACCATTATGGAGCAGGTGCTTGAGGCAGGCCGGCTGTCCGCGCACTCATCCTCGCCGCTCCCGATGCTGACGGCATTGCCCTGAAAGCGTTCCTTGTTGACACCGCTGACGACACCAGCACTGATCCCCAACGGGCTTGGGACACGCTTCCAGGACCGTATTGCGCCTCTTGCCGGGAAGCTGTGTTGCCTCCTGAAGGAGTTCAGCTCCCTTAACATGAGGGAGTCCGAGTCCTTCACCACCTACTGGCCTCGGGCACAAAATATCCTACGTAGGCTCAAGACAACCATGCCTCACCCGCTTGCTGCCCTCCTCACCATCAAGAAGGGTGCCACTCCTGAGTTTGCAGTCATATTTGTCCCTTATGGCCTACCCATCTTCGAGGCACTGGCGGCCCAGGGCACTTTGATGACCTGGGCGTACGGCCTCTTCCTTAGCGTGGAGGAAACGCAGAGTGACACAGAGCTTCAGCGCGGTGGCTCTTCTTCAATTGTAGTTGCCACCTCCGGCGGCTCCTCCACCCCTTTCCCTGGCACTTCCTTCTCCGGAAGTACTAAGGGTGAGGAAATGAAGGGCGAGAAGGGCAAGGGAAAAGGGTAGCAGTCTTCTTCTGGTGGCACTACCCTGACGTGCCATAATTGCGGCCAGACAAGATGCGGGTGGTACACGTTCCCCATCCCTACTGACGAAGCCCGCATTGTCGCCGCCATGCACCATCAGTGTGAGTGTTGCCTTGGTACCTCCACTGTCACCGTTGCTCCCTTCTCCCCTGACAGCACTGTGGCCACCACCTACTCCACCCTGGAGCTGGCTCCTTAGCCTCCATCGTAGTTTGTATCATCCCTTCTTCATCAGCAAGAGCAGCAATAATATGTCCCGCCTCACCCACAGATGTATGCACCACTACCGTAGCAGCAATAGTACGCTCCATCGCAGCCTGTGTACTACCCACATTTTCCATCCTAGCGGAGCACGTATCCCCCGTCCGGAGCTCCGACCCCGCAGTCTGTCGCGCCCGTCGACTCCGGCGCTCAAATCCGCCAGCTGTAGAGTTCTATTACCATGCAACTCGACATCAAGCCTCCTCTCCAGGGAAGTGCAAGTTGTGTGACTGCTAGCTGAGAGACCGACCTCCAAAGAGACCTCAAAGAAGCTACCTGTTTCCTTTCAGAGCCGGCTTTGGATGATGTCGCATGGTTGGATGAATGGCATGATCGCTTTGCATGTGTCCCGTCTGCTTAGCTTGCGACCTCCATGTGCCTTCTCGCATCCTATTTCGTCGCTCACTATAATGTCATGGCCTCCTTCCGTGACCCGGATGGCATTTGCATCATCGACTCGGGTGCTACGCATCACGTGACGTCTTGTCGCCAAGTGTTTAGCATGCTTGGTCTTGTTGGCAATGTTCACAGTGTCTAGACCGGGTTCGGGTAGATCTTACCTGTCCATAGTGTTGACATCGTTCATTTTTGTGGTCCGTCAGGTAACGTCTTCGTGACTGATGTGTTGTATGTGCCTGGTTTGGAGCTTAGCCCCATGCCTGTCACGGCTCTCGACCTCATGAGCATGGACGTCCGTCACTCCTGTGGCATTGGCACTGTCTCCCTTTGTCTATCCGGTCAGGTCATGTTCTGTGCTGTCTGCCGTGACAACCTCTGGCACGTCACTTGACTTCCTTCATCCTTATCCCCTCCCTCGTCCACCATTGCACATGTGTTTGTCACCGGCATTCTTTCCCCCTAGCACTTGCACCTCCTCCACCGCCACCTTTGCCACGTATACTCCAATGTTATGGATAGCATACTCCACACTCAGCCCACACTCGGACTTGATCCCTCAACCCTCCAGTGGCCTTGCCGCCATGAGTGCATCGACTACCCACGGCAAGATGCATCGAGCCTCCTACCCTATGTCCTCTTCTCGGGCTACGCACTCACTAGAGCATGTCCACTCGGACCTCATGGGCCCTCTCTTGGTTGCGTATGTTGTCAAGGGCGGCCAGTATGTGCTGACCCTCACAAATGACTACTCGCGCTATCGTTGGGCCACTTGCTTCCGCCGGAAGAGCAACGTGGCGTCTGCCATCCGTACTTGGCACCTCGCTGCTGAGTGCGAATGCGGCCGTACCCTCTGAAATTTTTGTTCTAGCTGCGGCGGTGAGTACATTGGGGACACTACCGCCTATCTCGTCAATCATGGGGTCCGTCATGAGACATCCGTCCCTGGGACACCACAACTGAACGGCGTGTCCGCTCGCTGGAACCGCACCATGGCCGATGCTGTCTGCACAATGTGTTTCGAGTTTGGTTTGTCCGAAGGCTTCTACTTTGAGGCCATGTCCTACATGACCTAGGTGTGGAACCGTGTCCTCCATGATTCCCTACCCCGCCAGGCCATGTCGCACACATTGTAGTGAGGTTAGCGGGCCGATCTTCGCCCTGCTCATGTCTGGGGGTGCATCGCCAGCGTCTGGCTTGCCGATGACTAGCGCGATAGCAAGCTTGCCCCTAACGGCCGTCTCTACACCTTCGACGGTATCTCACGTCAGTCCAAGACGTTGCGCTTCTGGGACCAGGTCCGGCATGTCGTTGTTGAGTCCCGTGATGCCCTGTTCTTTGATGACCTTTTCCCTCGTGATTCCCCTCGCATCCTGTCTTCCTCCTCTCTGCCTCCGTCCTCGTCGTCTGGTGGAGTAGATACTTATCGCGCCGCCACTCTGGCTCCAGAGGCACGGGTCGTCCTGCCTGGATCCACATCCCCCAGAGAGGATGGTGAGGATGTTCCTCCCTCGCCGTCTACCTCGCTACCAAGGTCCCCTGTTGGCGATGCCGTGTACCCGCCAGGGTTGGAGTCCCCTGCTGAGTCCTCAACCTACCCTGACCCCTTGGCTGATCCCCTTCCGGCCTCCAATGCACCCACCCCCATGGATCCGCCCTTGTGTAGCGGTTCCCCGACATCGGACCCGGCGCCTAACCCCGCCTTGCCACCTCGACCCAGCCAGATTCCCTCTACCGTCACTTGCACCCTGGCGCACCAGGTCTACACCCGCACTCTTGGTGGAATTTTGTGGCTGCATAAGCCGGTGCCGCCCCCAAGTCCTCGCACTAGGTTCTCTCGTCTAGCCTCCAGCACACCCGTCAACACACCTTCCTCTCCTCACACTGTTGTGAGTGGTGAGCCCGGCATCAATGTCCTTGGCCTCATGGCCCTTGGCCTTGTTACCCACAACACTCACCCAGGCTCGGCCCTGGGCTACGCTCTCATCTCCCAGGAGCATCGCCGTGCGGTTTCGCCACTCTGGCGTGGGCTCCTACAGGAATTTTTGCCGCCCGTGTACTGACGGCACGGCCGTCTCCACTGGAACTCGACCCATAGAGCCTACAAGGGGCCTGTGCCGCTCCCGACACAGACCAATGGGAGGCTACTTTTCGAGAGGAGCTCGCCACCATCAACGAGCGCATAGTGTACGAGCTCGTGGAGCTTCCCCTTGGTCGCAAGACCATAAGGACGAAGTGGGTGCTTCACCGAAAGTGGAAGCCAGATGGTACTCTGGACAAGTACAAGGCCCGGTTCACCACCAAGGGCTTCTCCCAGGTTGTTGGAGTTGACTACGACCAGGTCTTTGCCCCGGTTGGCTCTTTCACCACCACCAGGGCAATCCTCAGCTTAGTCACACAGCATGGTTGGGAGCTCCACCAGATGGACGTGAGCAACGAATTTCTTCACGGTGCTCTTGATGGTGAGGAGCTGTACATGATACAGACCCCTGGCTTTGAGGATGGGACGGGACGGGTCTGGCGACTGCAGAAGGCCCTGTATGGCCTTAAGCAATCTCTTTGGTGCTGGAACATGGAGACCAGCCGTATCCTTCTAAAGTGCAAATTTGCAGTACTGCAGACCCGACACTCTTCATCACTTTTCCTCAAACTCCCGTTGCTACGATCCTTGTCTATGTGGACGACCTGCTCATCACGTCTCCTAACCTTGTCACTGTCAAGCGGGTGAAGGAGCTACTGAAGGCGACCTACAAGATGAAGGATCATGGGCCAGCATAGGTGTTTTTTGGCATGGAGATTGAGTGCGATCTCGCACACGACATCATGCGGGTACTCACGGCATCGCACGTTCAATGCTCGCTAATCACTTTGCCAATCTCTTGACCACTGTCCTCGGCGCCTCCACCCCGATGATCCCAGACAGGCAGACGAAGCTAAAGGCTATTGACGCCAGCACCTTGGGTGCAGCGGTGGACATCACGGTGTTCCTCCGCGTCATCGGGTCACTCATGTTTCGCGCAACCACCACACGAGTGACATCGCCTTTGCTCTAAATGTCCTCGCCCAGTTCTCACAGGCTCCACACCAGCTCCACCTTGATGCAACTGTCCGCGTGTTATGGTACGTGGCCTCCACCCCAAGCCGAGGCCTCACATTTTGTTGTCGGCCATCCATGGTGGTTGTAGGCTCTAGTGACAGCAACTGGGAGTGGAGCTCAGATGGAAAGGGCCGCATTGGTTGAATATTTCTCATCGGGGATACGACAGTGTCATGGTGTAGGGAGAGGCAAGAGTGTGTCGCACGCAACACAAAAGAGGCAAAGTTCGTAGCTTTGGACACTGGTGCATGTGAGAGTGTGTGGCTGCGTTGCTAGTTGGGTGAGTTGCTTCAACCCGTGTCATCCATCACCTTGCACTTTGTCAACGAGAGTGCCGCTGCGATTGACAATGATGATGGTGTCCACCATACACGCACAAAGCACATCAATGTTGAGTATCACAATGTACTTTCCTTGCTACATGAGGGCTCCGCTCACATCATTTGGGTTGAGACTGTGAAGCACTTTGCTGACATTCTCATCAAGGTCCTGAAGCGCAACTTGTTCAAAAAGGCTGTGAGTATGGTTGGATTGCTGCCCTAAATGTGTGTGGTGTAACTCCTCCGCTTGCATGGATTCCTTTTGCTCTTGTACTGAGTGTTGGGCCAGGGAGCATGGGGGAGCACTACTTCTGCATGTTCATGTACACTGATGCCTTTGGATCATGGGGGAGTGTTGTTTTTTTCCATACACTACCTCAATGAATCCTACTGTGACCTCTCAGATGGTGTACATGCTCATGCAGACAACTGACTGGATGGACGCCAATGCTAACCGGGCGCTGTTAGGTGGAATGGGCATGTCGCCATGAAGCCAAGTGTGTGGTTCTCCTCCTCCTGGCGCTTCCAACACTGTACCCTTTACACGACCAGCTCCATCGGCAGGAACTCTTAGCTGTCACGTCACCAGTAGTCCTAGATAGCTCTCAGGAGCAGTGCATTTGGCACCCTATTTCGGGCAGCTGTAACTTCACGTAGACATTTTTCTTGCTGATTCTGAATGCATGACTGTATTCACAGCATGTTTATTCTGGTATGGTCGAATTTTGGACAGACAACGCCCAGGTTTCTGGTGTCTTGTAGGGCTCACTCAAGAAATTGTGCCAGACAGGATAATGCTAGGAATTTTCTGGTTGGCTGATTTTTTTAGTAGCAAGCCTCACAGAGCTGAGGAGAGGCTAGAACAGGGAGGAGTCTCAGTTGGTTGCTCATTCTTCATTCATAATCAGTCATTGCTTCATTCTAGCTGATTTCTGGCACAAACTCTGGCGCGCACACTTTTGATTAACAAACCAGAGCTCTCAGACTTAGACTATAGTACAGCAGACTAAGGGGGCAGACTAAGCAACAAGGGTGGGTTCCCGCACGCTACATCAACAACGCCACCGCCCCAACGTGCATACTAGCTATTTCCTAGTTATGAGTTCATTCTCATCATGCAGGAAGTCAACACAGTAACAAAATTGACCATGAGCATATGTGGGTGCATGCTCCCCAATCATATGTTGCTCCTTTTTTTGTGCTAGGAATAAACCAAGCACAGTTGTGCATGTAACTAAAAACTGCGTTCTCAGGCACATTCTAATTGTATAGTACAGGTGGCACTTTTGCACTCGGCTGAGAGGCTCGCATTGCAAGATTCATCGGGCGTGCGCCGATGCAGCACCTGAGAGCTTCACTTCATAAAGGTCACCTGGAGAGGTGGTGTGTGGAGAGAGTCAAGAGGTCACTTGTTTTACACCCAATTACCAACACACCCTTATGACCCACATACGAATAAATGGCACACATATAAGAGCAAGGACAGCACATGCCCACGCAACAGGAGACACCTACTCACAAAAGAAAGAGGATACAGCTACATCAATAAGGTGTATCATGAGCACGAAGCAAATGGAGAGCATTCACAATTGCCTTGAACATGCCACTCCCGAGTGCCTTGGTGAGAAAGTTCTTACGCAGTTAATGAGTATCAACCTAGAAAACATGAACTTCCCGAGCAGCGATGCGCTTGCGCACAAAGTGATGCTCAGCGTTGATATGATTTGTGCAAAAATGGTGCATGCCGTTGTGTGTAGCAGTAGCTTTAATGCTCTGGTTGTTGCGATGCGGAATGATTCAGCGGATGCGGGACACGGATCTGCTACAGCAAGTGGCAAAGCCAAATTCTCTCACATGTACGTGCACCGAGTACCACATGCTCGGCCTCACTCAAGCTATGAGAGAGACACCCATGTATTCTAGTGTTGTAAGAGAAAGCAGTTCTACCAACAAGAAAGATTGCCTATGCAATTTTTGACATCAATATCATGTGCCCAGTTGCTGTCAATACAGCCAACCACCACAGAGGGCTGTGCATGATAGCACAGTCCTACACGTGCTATGGAGATTGTGTAACAGATAACACACAGTGCAGTCTTAAGGTGTATCCAATGAGGCTGCTGGGATTATTGGGCCAAGATTGAACATCAGTGGGATTGGACGAAGTGACAAGCAGGTCGTCAATGTAAATGAGGATGACGACAAAGGGCTCTGACGGAGCACTCAGAAAGAGCGCATGATCAACCGTGTTGCAACAATAGCCATCTCTCTTAGGTGTGGAAAAGATCTCCATGTACGGTCGCAAGCAGCGTGGTGGCTGCTTGCGACCGTACAGGGAGTTTTGCATTTGCCAGACTTTGCTTGTATCATGTAAATCTTCTCGTCAAGACGTCCATGCAGGAAAGCATTGTTGACTTCCACCTACTTGAGCTCCCAGTCATGCTATGCGACCAGGCTCAGAAAAGCCTGTGCTATAGTGTATCGTCCGACCAGAGCAAATGTCTTTTCGAAATCAAGCCGAGCAATCTGAGAGAGTCCTTTAGTAGTTAGACGTGCCTTGTATCGGTCAACCTTGCCATCAAGCTTTAGCTTGCATTGAAGGATCCAATGTACGAGACAAATTTCTGGCCTGCTGGAAGGTCCACAAACTCAAAGATCTCATGCTCTTTGAGAGCACTCAACTCGAACTCGGCCTTCTCCTAGAGGTCAGTATCAGCTGCCTCTCGAGCCTGGCAAACTATGGCAGACTCATGGGAGTGTGGGAAGACCACTTGCTGTGAAGCACGTAACGACATTGCCAGCAACTGAAGTGTCAAGAACATTGTGAAAATCATGTGCAACCGGTGCATATCCCACTGCTGAGTTGGTATGGACTGCAGTGATAGCGAGGCCGAGTGCATCAAGAATAGTGGGTTTCACAGTGGAGGAAGATGCATTGGAGCATGTACAATACTGAGAAGACTGACAGACCGACTGCTGAGGGAGGAAGTATAGCCTCCTTCCACGAGTGTACGGCTCTGGGCTGGAAGTAGGGGCCTATAACTCAGGGCATACGACTTGGACATTGACATGCTCAGTGGTCTATGGCAAGACATGAGGTGAGTGAGGAGCACTGACAGAGGTAGGAACATGTACCAACTCTAAAGATACTAGTGCAGAAGACGCAGTGACTGATGACTAATTTGGGGATGAGACCTTCAGGGCATTTGACGGGGAGGATAGAAGAGGAGACTCACTGTCAGCAAAGGTGACACGTGACGGTGATGACGAGGGTAAAGGACCAGCACAGGGAACTGTGGAAGAAGAAAGGAGCAATGATCTTTTGAGACTGGAGAAGGACACGTACTCATCCTCCTCAAGCTGACGGGGCGAGGAGAGAGATGAAGGTGCAACGGCGAGTGCGAGGAGAGATGGGGAAACACGTCCTCAAAGAGCAGTGCATCGTGCAATTCAATGACACAAGACCAATCAGCTTCCCGAAGTTGACACGCCTAGGACATGATGAAAACACATGGAAAGGTGCACAGGCGAGCGCAAGGCCTCAGTTGGCCGTCACGAAGGTCCTTAGAGAGCCAGACAGTAGTGACAGTGTCCCAAATGCATGCAAGGCGCAAATTTGAACAGCAACCAAACCAGCGTTTGTAAAGAGGGACATGACTGGAAAGTGGACCATGAGGAACACGGTTCCACACCCAGGTCATGTATGGCATGGCCTTGAAAGAAGAAGGGGAGGTCGGTCAGACGTGGTGAGGAGGGTTCGAACACCATCAGTGAGAGTGCAGTTCTAACTTTTGGAGACACCATTTCGTTACTGTGTATAGGGAGCGGAGGGCTTCATACACACCCCATGCAATGATAGAAAACAAGCAGTGGGCTCCATGAGCTCACCGTCGTGATCACAACTGAACGTGAGGAGATGATGACCACATGCTAGTTCAGCATAAGGCAACCAGGACTCAAGGATTGAGCAAACATCACTTTCCTCCTGAAGCGCAAAGACCAAGCGTATGCATGAGAAATCATCACTAGGAAAAATAATGTAACAAACAAGACCAACCAAGGCATCATGGGCATGAGGTTCTATGACATCAACATGCAGAAGGTCAAGGGGATGGAAGGTTTGTGTGTAAGACGTGGAAAAGGGTGTCCGATGCAGTTTTCCTTGAATTCATTTAAGACATTGGGCGACTCAAGGGATGAAAAGTTGGAGGCATCCAAGCCCTGAGCTGGCTGCTGGCGGAACAAGCTGTCAATGGTTACTGTGTGGATGTGGCACAGACGGTACTGCAACAACTTCTTGTGCTCAGAAGAAAGAGAGTGGACAACATGAACAAGAGCAGCCATGTCAGCGGAGGGCGCAAAAGAGGGCATATGAAGGATGCAATCACATCGTGCACCAAAAAGCAAGAGTGCGGCTAGTAGTGCGGTGTGAGACAGAGATAATGCCACGGCTGGAGGAGAAATCCATGCCCTGGTTGTCGAGATTTGCAACAAAGAGCGGGCTCAATTCAAGAGAGGGCACACGGAGCACATCAGGCAGAAACAGATCCTCCCAAGGCCCAACAAAATGGACAAATCCAACGTCCTGGACTTGTAAAAGTTAGCCGGAGCCGGTGTGCACAAAACGAATAGAGCCGTTAGGGCCCAAGGAAATGAACAAATCACGGGAGGACATCATGTGGCGGGTGGATCCCAAGTCTAGAATCTTGAATCACCCGACGCATGTACGGAATAAGGGAACATGAATGTTAGCAAGCAACAAGACAACAATGTAGACGAGTAGGATGCCAGTCCTCAATCCAAAGGAACTCCTGAACATGATGTGAGGCAGATTCACAAAGAGTCCCGTCAGACTCACACGCAAGTGACCTCAGACATGTGCGCACAATCTCACCTTCCTGATCACAATTGTGATACTGATGAACAAGATGAGAGAGGACACAGCACACTGGCATTCTTCTTCATGCAGGTCGGAAGTGATGACAACGTCGGAAGAATGGCATCACTGGGGGTTGGCTGGTGAAACTCACTCCAGGGGAGCGTACAGTGCTGAAGGGGGGCCATAGAAGGCCGACCCCCCAACCAGCAAAGGAAACATCAAAGGATAGGATGGTGGAAAGGTGGCCACAGTAATGCTTTTAGCTGTTGCATCGGTGGAGTTGGGCAAGTTGTGACAAGAGTAGGTGGAAGCACGGGCACAAGAAGCACCACCATCCCCGCTGGAGGAGCACGTTCAATACACTTACATAGAAGATGCCAGAAGGGCATAGTCAAGGGGTGCAAGACACTTTGGAACAGAGTATCCAGTGGAGCCACAGTTCCAACATGTCACAGTGCCAGACGACGGGACAGAGGTGGAGGATGAGGAGTTGGAGCCATGTCCCGACTGCGGCCGCTGTGCCCACCACCAAACCCACCTCCAGACTGGCTACCTTTGTCAATCCCATGATCTCCCTCCACCCCGGGCGACCAAAGAGGCGGCCAAAGTTGAGGAAGAATAGGCAAAAGAGGGAGAGGTGGTGGATGTAGCAAAAGAAGGGGAAATCATGGTCGTGGCTACTGTAAATAAAACGTGATGGATATGTCTGTTTTGCAGTGCGCTTCACCAAGCAGTGAGGTGCTACGCTGTGAACTCCGGAGGGCACCAATTTATGGTGGTGAATGAACAGGCTTGGTGGTGAGATGCTTGAGCTTAGAGGCCTTCACCTCCTGAAGATGCCAGGGATGAGGCCATTGACGATGGAGAGAACGGCTGACAGCTAGCCAGGTGCTACCTTATCCAAGTGAGTACAATAGTTTGAGAATGTGGGTCCAGTTGGCATTAGTAATCTCATCAGCATGCATAGAAAGCGTCTGAACAAGTTTTTCCTTGAACCATCATTGTGGTGCAAAGCAATGAGAGCATAGGCACTGACTGGGTCAGCATGAGTGCGACGAGTCGTGGCAGCATTGTAGAATACAATCTCACATGTGAGATCATCAAGCCCCGCACGGATGAGTACACATTCTGCATGAGCAGACTCAAAATCAATGTGGGGAAAGGGAGGTTCAACAAATGGGTTAGGCTCATGGTAGTAATCTCAAACTTTCTCTCCTTGTGCCCACGCACTGAAGCACACTTCCCAAGGTGGGAAGGTGAGGTAAGAGGTAAAATGAGGTGGCAGCGTGTCAAAGTGAGGCTGCCGATTTTGAGGTAATGGGAGTGCTTTAGCTGTTTCTGTACCTGCTGCGGCTGTGGCTGCCACTGCAATGGGATTAGACAAACTAGAGCTGGAGGCAGTGGATGCTGAAGCAGAAGTGGTGGCAAAGGTGGTTGCGATGCCAGTTGCAGTGGATGCAGCAGAGGTAGAGCGCAAAATGGGTTGCAGACGGTTCAGGACCAGATTAGCGATCTGTTAGGCAAAGGTTTCCTGATCATTGTGTTCATGAAATAGCGGCTCTTTGGCTACACGTTGTGTAATGAGTGCTTCTTGGAATTTGCGTTACAGCTCTGCTTGCAGTGCAACATATTGTTTGTTGTCAACTCGCATTGTGCCAGTGACGCGACTCTGCCGAGAAAAGCTTGACAGAGTTTTCCCTGCCCCAGTGGGCGGGGAAGAATGAGGGTGAGGCTGGTATCAGATCAAGGCTGTGCTGAAAGGCAACAGACCTGGACACACAAACATGCCGTACCGAGATTAGGGAGACTACAAAGGGCAGAGAGGCACACTCACAAGGCCTAGCGGCAGAGAGAGAAGAGAGAAGGCAGGGAAGCTGTGGCAGATGCTGCAATGACTACCACAGTGGATAATGTAGAGAAAAGAAGGCACGCAGAACTAGAAAGGGCAGCAGCAGGGAGTGTAGAGCCTGTCGTTTTTGTGGAGATGAGGACTAGGACGTGGTGACTGGTCGTCAAGGTTGATGGAGTAGAGGAGGCCAGTGTTGTAGAAGTGTGGATGGAGATCATGGCGCTGGAGAGAGCAGTGGCTGCAGCTGCTAGCGCTTCTGCAACTGCGTATGTTGCAGCGGCGATCTGGATGGCTACATTGACGACAACTGTAGCAAGAAGGCCCTGGTCCACTGCGGCTGCCGTGCACAAATTAATGGCTCTACCAGTATCAGTTCTAGCTGGTGCACGCTCAGCATGAGCTGTTACAGCAAGTGTTGAGGCAACCGCAGTGCTGAAGACCGGTGTTGCTTCCAGGATGGAGAGAATGTCAGAGGGTGAAGATGAGGCAGATTCGGAGCCAAACCCAGCTAAGAAAGCAGAGGTGCAAAATTTGTGTTGTTGTGGGAGTTGCCTTTGCTGACCCACCAAGAGTTGCACGCTGACTCTGGAAAAGTGTTCTATGGGAAATGATTGAAGAGGTTGCTTATCCCATGGAGGCCCCTTTGCTTGTGGATTTTGCGACGTCAGATAGTCGTCCAAGGCCGGCTGATTTTATGCTGCGTACTCTTCAGTGTCCTCCCGTTTGTAGTCCTGGGCGAGGTCAAAGTCATCACCGGGATGGTACCCAGGGTCACGGCGGCGGAAACGTGACCACTGCTCTTTTCCCCTTTAGCCTCGTAGTATGGGAAAACTTCCTCAATATAGTTGCGCTCGCGTCTCACCGTGAGTGATGTGGGAATTGGCTCGGTGTCTGGAGGATAAGCCAGGATGTTGGTTGTCCTGTTGCCTCACTAAACAGCTGCGCAGGAGGCCGCACAGAGGATGAAGTTGTTGCAATGATGAGGGCTCATGAACCAAGAGCTTGGCTGCTATGGCAGCTGCGAGTGATGTTTCGGCTGCTGTTACTACAAAAACTGCTACTACAACTGCTCAAGCAATTTCTTCTGCTGAAGTTGTTGCTGCTGCGACGCTACTGCTGCTGTTGCTTTTGCTTCATTTGCGCTGATGGTGCCAATGTCATGGTTGTGGCAGAAGCACGAGCAAGGCACAACATGTGTCGATAGTTGTGTAACTGATAGAGACGCACCCAGCTAGGTGTAGTGCAGCTACTTGCAAGGTGTGTGTGGACGTACGTTGGTCGTTCAAGATGAGTGATGGTCTTGCAATGGGCTCTACTACTATGTTTGGCACTGTGGTTTCCAATGATGCAGGTGCAATAGGTGTCCGGGTGCAGATGCGCCGTGGGATGGGGAAGTAGAGCTCAACACAAGTGGTTTGCACTGGAACCAATGCAGCTGCATGGAGAGGTGACCCTAGTGTTAAAGCTAGGGTTGTTGCCGAAGGAAGGGCAAGCTCGATCAAAGCTTGCCGTGCTGCTACGGTGGTTGTGGATGATGTTTGTAGATAGGGTGAAATGCAGCTGGGACAGGTGTGCTTGCAAGCATAAGCCCACTGTTTGTGGTGAGCACGAGTGCTGCAGTGACCTCCGCCTATATCGGGGCTGCCGTGTCCAATGCGGCAGTCGCAGCATGTGCTGTGTGTGAATACACTAGGTACCAGGAGATGGCACAAATGCCGATGTTGGGACTGCTCGCGGGAGATAGCTGTGACCGACCGGAAAACAAGCATGGGATGACGAGATGTATGTCTTGTGATAGTGGCTGCTGCTTCAGATGTAGAGGTATAGTTAATCATCCCCATTTTATACACGCCATATCCAGTGTATTAGGTACATAGATTTGGGTAATTTCCACAAAATTGTCTTAAGGGTGAATTTTCCTGTGTTCACATGGAAAACAATGGACATGGTACTTGTGTCTTCGGAATTACATGTTATAATTGAACAACAGATGAAAAGAATATGACAGTGTGGGTGAAATGTATCATTGACGTATATATGTCCTGAAACATTCCGGGTGGGCCTATTTGTAAATTTGATGTATACTTTTCTATTTGTGACCTCGAACGAGAAATGATTTCATGTTCAGAGTAGTTTTGCTATTACTCGATTGTTTTTCTATCCGGGACAAACTGCCGAACTCGTCCCCCCCTCCTCCCCATCCGAAACCCTCGATTGTTTTGGATCATTTTACCTGGTGCGTGCATTGTAGTGCAACTATTTCTGTGCCCTAGTGTATCTTGTACACTAGTGTAGGTTCTATGTGTCCATGAGATGCATGGACTCTATATACTCCACCAATACAACTTAACTTTTGGGGGAGGGGGGAGTCATCATGGGATCCGATCCCCCCCCC
>SZWC01001403.1:38996-61928 GCA_023375785.1 Penium margaritaceum | reverse complement strand
GTGTGTGTGTGTGTGTGTGTGTGTGTGCGTGTGTGCGTGCGTGCATGCGTGTGTGCGTGTGTACGTGAGTGCGTGCGTGCATGCGTGCATGCGTATGTAGCTAGAAATCCTAGGCAGCAAGTTCGGACAGCAGTGTTGTTGATGCAGTGTGCTAGCTTCCAAGCTCGTTGCTTTGTCTGCTCCCCCCTGTATGCTGCTCTAGAGTCTAAATCTGAGTGCTCTGGGTTTGTTACTCAGAAATGCGCGCGCCAGTGTTAGCCCCAGAAAGCAGCTGAAAACTGGAAGTGTTTAGGAATGAAGAATGAGACATAATGGGAGACCCCTCCAAGAACTAGCCTCCCCCAGCTCTGTAGAGCTTTTTACTCAGTTCACCAGCTAATCAGAAAAAAACTCTATTTTCAGGCAAGCAGATTTTTTCGGTGGGACCTAGTGGAGTGATGCTCCTCACCATGGCAGGAGTGACTCCAAAAAGGAACACGAAAAAGACAAGCCGTAGTAGCTTAGTGGTGAATGGCGTCCACCTACAGAGGCAAGGGCCCAGGTTCAAGTCCAACACGATGAATTTCTATCCTGCTTCAAGGGAGGTGGAAAACAGATGCCTGGAAGCTAGCTCAACCTCTAGAGTTCCTCTTTAAGTTTCTAGAAGGCCAGGAGAGGGTCCAGGAAGGTGGCACACCTTCTAGAAGGGGTGACTTGTCCTACAAGGCATCTAGAAGTGTCTAAGTCTTCTGGACACCTTCTCTCCTACTAGAAGCAAGCTGCGGAATCTAGGAAGAGGTAGAAGCTTCTAGAGGAAGGAAGGGATGCCTTCCTAGATGGGAAAAGGACAGCCTACCAGGGGCCACTCTAGAAGCCATAGAATCTACTAGGAAGCTTCAAATCTGGCATGCTTTGGTGTTCTGGAAAGCTTAGATAAGTGGCTATAAAATGCCACTACTTGTGAGCCTTGATCAATTCAGGCCAAAACTGTTGCCACACTCTCTGACCAGTTTTTTGCCATCCTTGGAACCAGTTGCCTCCACAGTTTCAGTCTCTCCAGAAACAGTTGGTGGTGTGAACCAGCCACTGCTAGGGACCCTCCAGGGTGCACACTCACCCTCAGGCCAACAAAGGGTTATGGGCCCACGCCTCTAAGGGTTTCAAAAGCCAGCTTGATTTCACGCTTCCAGCAGTAAGACATGGCGACCAGCAAGCAAGAGAGCACCCGATGTCCTTAAGATGGGACAGTATCACGTACAACTCCACCAACTTGAAGGATCCGGGAGTTGCCGTCATTGACTCTGGATCAGGCCGCCACACGCAATACAACAGGGCGGCATTTGTCACCTACGGCGCCTCGGAGAGACGCATGACGGTGGCCAATGGAAAAACAGAGGTGGCCGCCGGTGAGGGTAACGTCCGCATTGATTCAATTGTGGATGGCAAACCTGTCACAAGCACAATCCACGATGTGCTGCATATGCCCAACTTTGGGGCAAACTTGCTCTCCGTCAGCCGCCTTACCAACAAGGGACTTCAGGTACTCTTCAGAAAGAAGGAAGCCGTCATCCGCAAGGAGGGAAAAGGTGAGATGATTGCGTGTGCCAAGAGGGAGGACGACTTGTACCTACGACGTGCAAAGATCCTCAGCAGCCGGGCGGGGTCCAACACCGCCAATCTTGCAATGAAGGATGGAGGAGACCTGGACCTATGGCACCGCCGACTCTGCCACATTTCCCCATCGATAGTGAAGGAGATGGCTAAGAGGGAAGTGGTGCGGGGTCTCCAAATCAGCGGCCTTGATGGAACCAAGGAGACCGTGTGTGATCCATGCATCATTGGCAAATCAACGCGGCAGCCGTTTGTGGCCGAGGGGACGCGTGCATCCGCAAAACTGGCCGTGGTACACACAGATGTGTGTGGACTGCTTGAGAGCTCCATCGGCGGAGCTCGCTACTTCCTCACCTTCATCGATGGCCACAGCCAAAAACTCTACCTCTACCCAATGAAGCGGAAGAGCGAGGTCATTGCGTGCATGCAAGAGTTTGTGGCAGATGTGGAGCGGCAAACAGAGTTGAAGGTGAAGGCGTTCCGGAGTGCCAACGGTGGTGAATATACGGGGTGCTTTGGGTGGATGAAGAGCAAGGGGATTGAGTGGCAGAAAAGACCTCCACACTCCCCACAACAAAATGGCATCACAGAGAGAGCGAATCGCACAATCCTTAACATGGTGCGATCCATGTTGAGCGACGCCGGCCTTACACAACGGTATTGGGCGGATGCGGCAAGGACAGCAGTGTACATCATGAATCTCATGCCGACGAAGCCGTTGAAGGACAAGGAGAGCAAGGCGTGGAAGACGCCACAACAGGTATGGAGTGGGAGAAAGCCGGCGGTGGGTCACCTCCGCACATTTGGTTGTGTTGCACATTCGATGGTGCAGGCACGTGAGGGACGGAGCAAGCTAGAACCGCGCATCCACCGGTGTATTTTCCTTGGGTATGAGAGCAGAAGCAAGGCGTACCGACTCTATGACCCAAGGAGGCAGCAGATTGTGCAGAGTCGTTGCGTCACGTTTGACGAGAAAAGCCGTTGGACGAACAAAGAGGCAGGTCTCTCCAAGCAGGGGGAGTGGCTGCTACTCCTTGAGGGGGAGACATCGGAGGACGTGAATGAGGGTGACATCCTCGCAGCAGCGCAAGCCGGAGACGATCGCCCAAGGGATGGGCGAGTGGCAGAATTTATTTCAGCCAGTTTGGATGAGGAATGCGAAGCACCGAAGATGGACGTGGAGGTGGGGAGTCGACCGATGTCTCCAAGGTCTCCAAGAGAGGGGGAGTAGGCGCTTGAAGAGGATGGTGCCAAAAGGAGACAACAACAAGAACAACCGCCTCAAGAGCCCCGCACGAGCAGCCGTGGGCGAAGAAGGACAAAGAAATACGATGCCGACAAGGGCATCTGGACTGGGTTCGCACAAGTCTTCTTCACGCAAGAGGAGCGTGAAGGAGGCACTGCACAAGAAGGATGGGGCTGAGTGGGAGGGAACAATAAAGTATGAGCTTACCTCCCATGAGGAGAAACGCTCTTCAGTTGCAGGTTGAGCATGGACAACTGCCATGGGTGATGCGCAAGGGGGAGATTGTTGGAGTGATGCTCCTCACCATGGCATGAGTGACTCCAAAAACGAACACCAAAAAGACAAGCCGTAGTGGCTTAGTGGTTGATGGTGTCCACCCATAGAGGCAAGGGCCCGGGCTCAAGTCCCACAAGATGAATTTCTGTCCTGCCTCAAGGGAGGTGGAAAATAGATGCCAGGAAACTAGATCAACCACTAGAGTTCCTCTTTAAGATTCTAGAAGGCCAGGAGAGGGTCCAGGAAGGTGGTACACCTTCTAGAAGGGGTGAATTTTCCTACAAGGCATCTAGAAGTGTCTAAGTCTTCTGGACACCTTCCCTCCTACTAGAAGCAAGCTGAGGATTCTAGGAAGGGGCAGAAGCTTCTAGAGGAAGGAAGGGATGCCTTCCTAGGTGGGAAAAGGACAGCCTACCAAGGGCCACTCTAGAAGCCATAGAATCTGCTAGAAAGCTTCAAATCTGGCATGCTTTGGTGTTCTCAAAATCTTGGATCAGTGGCTATAAAATGCCACTACTTGTGAGCCTTGATCAAGTGTTCATTCCGAGTCAATTCATGCCAAAACTATTGCCTCACTCTCTGACCAGTTTTCTGCCATCCTTGGAACCAGTTGCCTCCACAGTTTTAGTCTCTCCAAAAACAGTTGGTGTGAACCAGCCATTGCTAGGGACCCTCCAGGGTGCACACTCACCTTTAGGCCAACAAGACCTGCCAGACGGTCGAAAGCCCAAAACCCGGGCGTCATTTGTTTGGCCTGAAAACTGGACCATACCATAACACCAACATTGCAAACGCAGTGATGCATTCAGAATCAGCTAGAGAAGTAGCAGTAAGGATTCATGGCTGCCCAAACCCAGGTAGCGTCTACACTAGTCCCTAGTGACAACAGTGCCATGCTAGCATGAGGTTTGGATCCTAAACAGAGCAGGATGCTACAGACGCAATGGTATAGTCAGATCCGGCACTCGACGCATGCAAACAGCACCCGCAGTGGCAGTGACCGCCAGCGGCCCGACCGTCGAGGGGGCCTGCTGATGGAGCTGAGCAAGTTGCTGGAGGGAGGAAGCTCCAGCAAACTACGTGTAGTCCTCAGTGTGCATCGGCTCCACCGGACGACACTCAAGCAACGTCGAGTCTCGCCGTCAGTCATCTGCATGCCAATGTACACAAGCTGGGAGAACACAACAGAGCACAATGAGAAATGTGAGAAAAACCAACATGCGTGTGTGTGTGCGTGTGTGGGTGCATGCGTGCGTGCGTACATGTGTGCGTGCGTGCATGCATATGTGCATGCATGCAAGCGTGCATGCATGTGTTAGCTGGGGGGGGAAGGGTGTAGGACGTAGAGCTTAGTGTGTGTGGGAGAGTGTGAGATACAGATACATGGAACACCAAGAGAGGGTTGACGCCATGAACCAGGTTTAGTTTGAGAAGAGAACATGTGTGATGAGACACACACAACAGAGGTGTTACATGAGCGGGAGAGGATGAGAGGACGTGAGCGAGCAAATGGAGAGCTTGCTCAAGCTCGCTGTCCTTGTGGGTGTTGAACAGTCACCACTCGACCACTGAATTATCCCAGCCCCTATCTAATCCTGTTTGAGTGAGCACACAGTGGGCACCACATAGGTCCACCACACACAATCAAATTGTACGCAAACTCAAGATGTTTGTGCAATTCCTTGCTGAATGAGCCAAGGGATTGTCTATCGTGAAGCCGACGTCATTACGGCAAAGTAGCTAGGGGAATGTACCTTTCTCCAGTGATCAATGACCTGCAACAATGAGGTGAGTGTGTAACGAGGCCAGAGGTCACCTTGTGGTACTCAACACAAACCAACACTCCCCCATGACCCAAAGCAGACTGGTACAACGACACTCACAGAAACAAAACAGACGTCACAAGACGTGACAAAGGACAGCACTATACGTAAGCACTGGCACAACCACTCAACCGGGAGCATCACGAGCACACAACAGTCCAACAGCATGCACAGCCGCCTTGAAGGCATTGCTGCTCAGTGCCTTCGTAAGGAAGTCGGCTTGTTGCTGATGGGTGTCAACCCACATGATCTGGACATCTCCTGTAGCCACGCTCTCATGCACAAAACAATGCTCCACAGTGATATGTTTCGTGCGAGTGTGGTGCATGCCATCGTGCTCAGCAATAGCTTTCGTGCTTTGATTTTCACAGCGCAAGGTGATACAGCAAATGGGAACGCGCAACTGTTGCAACAAGCGACACAACCAGACGCTCTCACAAGTCCCTGCACCAAGAGCACTAAGTTTGAGTGCATAATGGCAACACTCCCTCGCAAGCAAGGGAGTGTTGCCACTATTGCAACACTCCCTTGCTTGCCACTCTTCCAGGAAATTGCAGTCCCTCCGAAAAGGAAGACATAGCTAGTACGACTGTGTTCATCGGTATCGTGCGCCCAGTCACTATCAGTGTATCCATCAACAACCAGCAACGGCTGTGCCCTGCAACAAAGAATGACACAGGAGGGTGGAGAGCGCATACCTCACAACACGCAGTGCTTCTTCCATGTGTCACGCCCGTGGACACTGTGAGAACTGAGTGAGGAAGTTTATAGCGAAGGCTACGTCTGCCCTCGTGGTAGTGGCCAGGTACATCAGAGACCCTATGACTCATAGGTAGTATGTCACATCCACTTGCTCCCCCAGCCTTGACACATCAAGTGTCTTCAGCAGCCTCTGCCCTGCGGGCGTCATCGGCATCGATGCAGTGGGCACAAAATGTAGCAAAGAGGCAAAGCGCTCCTCCAGGCTCCTGATATATGCAGCCTGGTGAACATGCAGGACACGACGAGCACAATCACGCTCGAGCTCCATGTCGAGGAAAACATGAGCCGGATCCAAGTCCTTCATTTTGTACACAGACTACAGAAGAGACTTCACCACTGACACTACCTCTCGACTCGGAGATGCGATGAGCAAGTCATCAACATAGACAAGGATGGCGGCAAACGATGAGGAGCGTAGAGTGACAAAGAGGGCCGGGTCCATCGTACTATGACGATACCCCCCTTTCTCCATAGTGGAGGCGATCTCCTGGTTCCAACACTGCGGCGACTGCTTGAGGTCATAGAGGGCCTTTCGTAGACGCCGGAATCTGTCGGTACCGTCAGAAAACCCTGGCGGTTGCACCATGTAGATCTCCTCATCTTGCTGCCCGTGGAGAAAAGCATTATTGACGTGCATCTGCTCAAGCTCCCAATCATGGTGTGCTATGAGACTTTGCAGGGCCCTGCTGAGTCTCGTAGGTCACCCAAGTGACCGCCTTGAACAAATGGTTTGATGGGAGCAGGACCAGGGCGAGCTTTGGACAAACTGGGCTGGAAGGAGAAGGCGGACTCCATCGAAAAGGAGAAGGCGGACTCAGCAGGTTGTAGACAAAGCATTCTGGTGATTGCATCAGTGTACACATGGCCAAGGCGGCGATGCAAGAGCTTGACATCAGCAGGGGAGAGGGAAGGTGCGACATGAGCAAGAGTAGATCCAACGCAAGGTACAAAAGGCGAGTGAAGAGGAACACGATACAGCTTGTCATAGTGAACCTCCCACAAAATAGCACAACCAGAGGAATGAAAAGTGACAGTCCCAACACCTTGACTGGTAGAGAAATCCATACCCTAATCGTCAAGGGAGATCACTGACAGCAAGCTGAGCTGTAAAGAAGGCACGTACAAAATATCAAGCAAGAACACGACACCACCATGACCGACAAAACGAATGACCCCAACGCACTGCATGGGGAGCAACTAGCCGGACAAAGTGAACGGAGCTGGTAGGGCCTAACGACACAAAGGCAGAGCGAGCAGAGGTCATATGGTGGGTGGCCCCAGAGTCGAGAACCCAGAAGCCACCAGATACACGAACTTGGGGGAGAATGCCACAGGTGGCAACAACGCCGATAGAGGGAGGCAACGGATCACAACCAGCAAGATGATGAGGGAGAACAACTAACTGCCAATGCTCGACCCACGGCACAGACACGGGCGATAGACAAAGAACATGACTGGAGGGACCCTCACGAAGATCCTTGTCACTGTCTCAAGCAAGACCTCTGACCAACAAAGAAACACTCTCACCTCCCTGATCGCAAAGGTGCAGGCGCTAGAGAAGAGACTGCTCCAACTGGCGCTCGCCGACGACAGAAGTCGCGAGCGACGGGACTGATGAGCTCGCGGGAGGGGGAATCCACAGAGGAAGAGTGTAGGCTGGGGAAGGTGGCCAAGCATTGGCGGGTGCTCTGTAAGGCGGTGGCAAGCCCCAAGGGTATGGGACGGTTGGAGGAGTGGAGGAAACGCCTGCGGTGGAGTAGGCATGGACAGAGGAGGAGATGGCGGACCGGGAGGAGGAGCCGGTGGCGGAGCTGGTACCGAAGGAGGAGGAGCCAGCAGTGCAAGCCCAATGCGCATGCATGGTGCTCGTGGGGCGAAGGTTGTCAGGGGGCTCAAGGTACTTGCAGGTGGACTCCTCAGAAGAGCCGCAATTCCAGCACACCACCTCACCAGGAACCCGGGACGGTGTGGTCGCTTTGGCCCGCCCCTTGCTCTTCCCACAACCACGGCTGCGGCCACGGCCCTGAGAGGCAAGAGCTGAGGCCATTGTGGTTGAAGAGGAGGAGGAGGATGGAGAGGAGGATACAGCCGTAGGGGCGAGAGAGGAGGAGGCTGTCGTGGCAGCAGCGACGCCAGCGACTGTAGCACAGTGAGGGGGTTTGTTTTGTAAGCTGGTCCACCAGGCAACAAGCCTCTCAGCAACGAAGTCCCCGAGGGTACCAACACCAGGTGGGGAGCCATGTGGGACTCGATGGGAAGCAAGGCACTCCAGCTCAACTGCCTTGACGTCATGGAGGAGATCAGACAGCTCTGGGATCAACCCGTTGACCATGGTGTGCACAACCGACACCCTACCTGGCGCTGCCTTGTCAAGCTCGCGAAGCAGCTTGAGCCCTCGAGCCCAATACGCATCTACAGACTCGTCTGCTTGCATTAGAACAGAGTGAATAGCACAATTAGGGTGCTCTCAGCCGCGTAACCAGTGACGGTGGTTGTTGGATTGTGTGGCTTCCACCTGTCACGACCGACACCGCTGGTTTACCGATGTACCCACATTCGGGGTATATGGTAGAGGAGGGCGTGACGACACGACGGGCCTCCGGACTGCACCGAGACTTCTCCAGCACCTACGACAACACCGGCGAGACACGGTCGGTGCGTTCCGGCAGCCATGTGGGCTTGTTAGGAGGTAGGAGAGTTTTCTCGGTAGGTTGAGACCCGCGTACCTGGTGGACTGTACCGGTGTGACGAGGAGACCGGATGGCTGTTGTGGGGCTTCCAATGTTCGGAAAGCCATCTGTGATGTGTGGACGCTGATTCCGAGATTTATTGGGCACTGCTCATATCTTCTCGGTGGTCGAGACCTGGGCACTCGGAGAGCTGTTCCTCAAAAAGCAAACTTTGTTGTTGTCATGGTGTATGTAGTGTGTTCTCCCTATTGACTCATTTGGGTTTAGCAGGGTGACAAGGCCCCGTGCGGCTAGCTGCCGGCGCCCCTACTTAAGCCCGCTAGGGGCTCATTTGTAAACTCTCCTTGTTCCTTTTTATTCATCGTTCCAGACTTAGCCAAATTTTGGCCATCTTGCATCGCACTCACACAGAGAGCTCATGTTTGTTTTTGCATGGGCCTGCCCTAAAGTATTTCCAATTTGGTATCAGAGCACAGGGGGGCATGTAAGCAGCAGAAACAACAGCAATGGGCAGAATGCAAAGAGAACGCGCCACATGGCACCATGCCGGTAGCAGCGTGAGGGAGCGCGAAACGACTGCACGTGAGCGCCACATGGGCGGTGAGCCGCAACTAGTAGCACTAGCGACTGCGGCGGCAACAGCAATAGGAGCAGCAGGCAAAGCATCCGCGTCAGCTACGGTGCCACACTACACAAGCAATAGCGGCAGCGTAACTGCTCAAAGCAACAGCAGCTACAGCAGCGCATCAGCCGCTGTAGCGGCAGTGTCAGTAGCAGCAGCATAAAGCAGCAGCAACAACGGCCACTACAGTGGTGACAACAGCAGCAACAGCGTGCAACAGCGATAGCAACAGCAGCAGTGGCGACAGCAGCAAGCAGCAGCAGCGGTAGCAATAAGCAGCAACAACAGCAGCGGCGGCAGCAGGCACCAGGTGCTACGCAGAGCAGCAACAGTAGCAATAGTAGTAGTAGAAGTAGTAGCAGCAACAGAAGCAACAGCAGCAGAAGCAGCAGTAGCAGAAGCAGCAGTAGCAAAAGTAGCAGCACTAGCAAAAGCAACAGCATAAGTAGCAACCGCAACAGCAGCACCTGTCGCTACAGCTGCCGCTGCCGCTGCCGCTGCGAGGAGGGCCTCGCAGCCCTCCTCTAAGGAGTGGCCCTTAGAGGGGGCCCATCGGCCCCGTTCGCCCCCCTCCCCTCTTCTCGAGGGGGCCCTCGGAGGGCTCCGTCGAGCCCCTCCGAGGGGCCCCTTAGAGCGGCCCGTCGGCCCCATCGGCTCCGTCAGCCGACCGACAGAGGGGCCGACGGCAGAGAGGGGCGGCCCCCCCCCCCCCGTTCCCTCCTCGGTCCCTCCCCCCCCCCCCACACTCGCTCACTCGCTCGCTCAGCGAGCGAACGAGCGGGCGTGCACGGGATGGAGGGCCAGACAATCCAGACACCCCCCCCCTCCTTGTTTTCTCCATTCGTCCACCTTAGGGGTAATCGAGAAAAGGGGGGGCGAGTACCCAAAAATACGAAAAGGGGTACGCCTAAAAGCGAGTGGAAAAGGAGAGGAAAAAAAAAGAGGGCTTAAGGCGAGCAGAGGGGATAACTCGAGAAAAAAGGGGTGGAGGGTCAGGGAAAAAGAAAAAAGAAGAAGCACAAAAGGGGTCCTGAGGGCTAGAGAATAATGACAAAGAAAAAGAGAATCGTCCAACTACTACCACCGGACCAGTAGCAGCTTTCATAGCAACAATAGCCGTATCGGGTGGAGTTGCAACGACTACATAGTGCGGTGGCTGTGCTAGCGCTTGCAATTTCGCCTTCTCAGCCAACAATGTATTGTGCGTCGGCGGTGATCTCCACTTTGAGATGTGGCCTTGACCGACGTCTCCCTGGGGCCGGTGGATACGTGCGCACACGTCACACCTTAGGATCGACGGCAGATTCGAGTTTTTCTCGAATATGCAGTCGATGCTCCGAGGGCTGCGTCATCTACCGCTTGGAGCAGCAGCCACACCTACAGTCGCCACTCCTTCTTGTCTTGGAGCAGTCTTCCCTCTATGAGTGGCAGCAGCATTAGTAGCCGCAGTCAGACTCTAGTCTCCGTGCGTGCTGTGGTAGTACAGCATGTCCCGTCTGGTCATGTTTGCTGACTCTGACGCCGTGACCTCCACGAGTGACAGTACCTACAGGTCTCATTCTCTCCCATGGCTTGGTGTTTACCACCGGGAGTAGGTGCCCTCGGTACCTATCCATCGTCCAGCGCACGACATGAGTGCGCGGACATCTCAGCAGGTGCCCTGAGCGTTTGTCTGTTACTATTGTGGTGATGGACGTCATGGTTGGCGTTGCTGTTGGACGCGCCCTCCCGGTTGGCATCCACCTTGGCTACAGCCTCGTCCGAGCCTGCGTCCTCCACAGCATACGGATCTGCCGGCATTCGTAGATCCCCTAGCTGGACCTTTGGCGAGAATATTCGCCGAGATCCACAGCCTGCGGCAGACGGTGTAGCGGCTTTGTGACCTCGTCGTCACAGAGTGTGCTTCTGCTACTCGTTTTTCGATGGCCTCTTCAATCACATCTCCTCATCCTCTCCTCCTTCCTCATCCGATGGTGTACCTTCAGCTCCACCTGCCAGCGAGTCCGAGGCTACCACCATCCTTTTGATCCTCCACTCTGTTGCGACCACGACGCCATCTCACGATGAAATTTCTTCATACAATCATTCCAGTCAAGTGACCTCGCGACGTCGGCGTCAACACTGCGCACGCCGTGCTCATGCCGGTTTTGATACATCCTCCATCTCCTCGGCTTCCGTTGCTCTACCTGTCGAGGGGGAGTGTGGTCACCGCGCATTGTTTGTTGTGACCGTAGCTACAGGATCCGCACTCACGCCAGGTTGTGGTGCCCCAACATCCGCTCACGGAGACTCAGATGATACAGTGACAGCACATGGCGTGGAGTCTGATCCTGACATGGCGTTCATGGTAGAGACTTGCCTATCATCGTCCGGGTTGGATCCAGATCCTCCACAGCAGCAGGTGACATCGGGAGCGCAGGCACGGCGTGCCTGGATGGTGCCATTCGCGGCTCCGTCTGGTGGAGGCCCAAGGGTGGCACTGGAGTTCAGTACGGATCAGGATGCAGCTACTGGACTTTTGGGGGAGAGGGTGCAAACGACTCACACCAGTTCGGTGGGTGTTGGAGTACTTGCGACATGAGGAGTCATAGCTGGAGACACCACTTTGTCTTTGAGGGAGGGAGCCGACTCGCACGTGACAGGGGGAGCTATCTCTGCATGATGGATACACCACATGACTCATCGCCCAGGATCTTTTTAGCTACGACATCAGCATCTCCATTGAGGACATCGCTGCCAGGTTCATCTGCTGAGGGGGAGTGTTGTGTGGATCTCCACCTCATGCGACGTCATGGGAGATGCATGGCGAGGTCCATGCTCTGCTATGATCATCTACAGTATCCAGCGTGTGGCTCATGCTACATGCCTGCACAGCTGCATGTGGACGATAGCACACTGTTGTTCGAGACCCGGACACTTGGTGGGTTGTACCAGTGTCACGAGGAGACCATGTGATGTGTGCCTTGTGGTTGTCCATACTGCGTGTGGTATGTGTATGCGAGCTGGGTCGCTCTTACAAGTCGAGACCCGGACACGTAGTGAGTTGCACCCGTGTTACGAGGAGATTCTCTCATGATCCGGTGTTTAGATGATGATGATGTTGTGTTGAATTGCTTGTTGCGGTCTAGACCTGGGCACTTGAACCGCCGGTGTCACGAGGAGACCCGCTTGTCGTCTGACATGTGTGTGATGTGCATTACACTGGTTTGTGCACGGTTGCATCAGTCCCCTCATGGTCGAGACCCAGACACTTGGTAGCATGTGCCAGTGTCTAGGGAGACCTTAAGTGGGTAGCAGAGGTGTGTGTTTGTTGTTGCATGGTGCATATTGTGGTTTGGCATACGTTGTTGTTCCATGCCTTCGTTCATTCGTTCTGGCGTGGATGGTTATGTCAATCAGGGGGAGTGTTGGTTTGTGTGGCTTGCACCCGTCACGACTGACACCGCTGGTTTACCGATATATCCACATTCAGAGTATATGGTAGAGGAGGGCGTGACGACACGACGGGCCTCCGGTCTGCACGGAGACTTCTCCAGCCCCTACGACAACGCCGGTGAGACGCGGTCAATGCGTTCCGGCAGCCATGTGGGCTTTTCAGGAGGTGGGAGAGCTTTCTCTGTGGGTTCAGACCCGCTCACCCGGTGGACTGTATCGGTGCGACGAGGAGACCCGATGGCTGTTGTGGGGCTTCCGATGTTCGGAAATCCGTCTGTGATGTTTGGACATTGATTTCGAGATTTTTTGGGCAATGCTCATGTTTTCTCGGTGGTCGAGGCCCGGGCACTCGGAGAGCCCTAAAATTGGAAATATTTTAGGGCATGCAGGCCCATTCAAAAATGAACATGAGCTTTGTGTGTGAGTATGATGCAAGACGGAAATAATTTGGCTATGTCTGGACCGCTGAATGTAAAAGAACAAGGAGTGAGTACAAATGAGCCCCTAGCGGGCTTAAGTAGGGGCGCCGGCAGCTAGCCGCACCGGGCCCCATCACCCCTGCTGAGCCCAAACAAGTCAGCAGGGAGAACACACTACGTACACCATGATAACAATAACGGTGGTCTCCTCAAGGCACCGGAACAGCTCTGCGAGTGCCCGGGTCTCGACCACCAAGAAAATAGGAGCAGTGCAAGAAAATCTCAGAATCAATGTCCAGACATCACACACGGCTTTCCGAACATCGAAAGCGCTAGTACGGCTACCGGGTCTCCTCATCGCACTGGTATATTCCACCGGGTGCGCCGGTCTCAACCCATCGAGAAAACCCTCCTAGTTCCCGACAAGCCCACAGGAATACCAAAACGCATGGACCGCGTCTTGCCGGTGCTATCGTACGTGTTGGAGAAGTCTCAGGACACTCTGAAGGCATGTCCTGTCGTCATGCTCTCATCCACCATATACCCCCAATGTGGGTATATGAGTAATCCATCAGCGTCGGTCGTGACGGGTGGAAGCCACACAAACCAACACTCCCCCTGGCTGACATGGCCGTCAACGTCATAAGAAAGTGAGCCAAGGCACAGAACAACAGCGTATGGCAAGCCATAATATGCATGAGTGAAGTCATATACACACACATGTGCTATCCATCTAGGGTCTCCCTGGACACTAGCACAGCCCACCAAGTGTCTGGGTCTCGACCATGAGAGGAGTGATGCACACGCACACGAACCAGTGTAATGCACATCATACACATGTCAGACAACAAGATGGTCTCCTCGTGACACTGCGGTACCAGGGCCCGGGTCTCGACCGCGACGAGCAATCCAACACAATAGTATCATCATCCAAATACAGGATGATGGGAGGATCTCCTCGTAACACGGGTGCAACGCATCACGTGTCCGGGTCTCGACCAACAGCTCGCATGTACATGCCACACACAGTATAGCCAGATACCAAGTCACACGATCACATGGTCTCCTCGTGACACTAGTACAACGCACCAAGTGGCCGGGTCTCGACCAACAGGGTGCTATCATCTACATGAAGTTGTGCAAGCACGTAGCATGAGCCACTTGCGAGATGCTGTAGATGCTCACAACAGAGCATGGACCACGCCATGCATCTCCCATGACGTCGCGTCAGATCGAGGTCCACACAACACTCCCCCTGGGCAGATGAACCTGGCTGCGATGTCCTTGATGTAGATGCTGATGTCGTAGCTCAACAAATCTTGGGCGATGAGTCATGTGGTGTGTCCATCATGCATAGATAGCTCCCCCTGTCATGTGCGAGTCGGCACCCGAGCTCAAAGACAAAGTGGTGTCTCCGGCTACAACTCCTCGTGTGAATCTGCATCACCTAGAGTATACCAACCCTTGCGTGACTGCCAAGGGTCCCAACTCACAATGTCTCCTCTCTCTGCTCTACTGTGATGCATCTGTGTACGACGGAGGAAAGGGAATGGGCGAGCAGCACGCAAGCATGGATGAAGTGGCGGAGCTGGCCTCCGATGCGGGATAGAGAATCCTGAGGCACGGGGGTATACCGCCGCAAGAGGAGAGCTGGAGCGACGAACCAGATCACTACTCATGGATGAAGATGACGATGGGACAGGTGAGTCGGGTGGATGAAGGTGCGTGACAGCAGCAGAAAAAGAAGGAGGAGAGATGATGGGGTCGACAGGAGCCAGGATGGCGGAAGCCAAAGGCACGCTCACCTCTCTTGTGACAGTGTCTTTCACAGACGTCATACTCGTAGGTGGTACAAGATCCTCCCCGAGTATGGGTGCACCAGATGCTACTGGCGGAAGCATCGTACCGATAACAGTGATGCTCCCCTCCTCTGAGAATCGCTCACGTGCGGCCATCACCTCCTGTTGTAGCATGACTACACGCTCCTGCAGGTTAGCGTAATCTGCCTCGGACATGTGGAGGTGTCTGCCTCGTGGAGGATGAACTCTGCTTCACTGGATGCTGCACATGCAGACTGCACAACTCGTGAATACAGCTCCATCTACATCTCTGATGCTGAAGACGATGGAAGTGGTGTTGCTGCATCCTCCTGGTGGTCAACCAAGCTCGCAATGTGCGAAGACGCTGGAACATCAGATGCAGCTTTAGCTTTCGCACCCACATCACAGCTCGTGTCTGTCATGGAAGGAGTGAGCGGTCGCATGCCGAGAGAGAATGAGAAAGAGGAGTCGTCGGAGTCTGTGGAGCACATAGAATTTTCGTCCGTGCAGGTACTGCCACTCTCGGTGTCCATGTGATCAACAGAGTCACAAAAAGGTGAGAACGAGGGGGCAGAACTCAGCTCCTGCTGACGATATGACTCCATACCAGTGTATGAATCTGCTCCATTGTCCTCGACTGCCGCCGTAGTGGACACAGGTGTGCAAGACTCCGGCTTGAAAATGCCCGTCAAGGCGACGAACAAGCGTAGCTCGCGCTCACGCACTGTCTCGCCGGGAAGGCTGGTTACTACCACTTACTCGGTGATAGAGTGAGGACCACCATCTGACTTTGTCATGTATGTCGCTGCTTCGTCGTGTGTACGAGAACCAAAGGACTCAGGGAACATGGGTGACTCCTCACGCTAAAGCTGGTCCTCAAGTTGCGCAGATGACACGGTGAAGCCTGCTGAGTCTGCCGCATCACATGTCCTAGTGACATCTCTCAAAACTGCTACTTTTAAGAATGCCTCAACCTCTAAAAGACCGGCCTGCGGACTCTGCTCATGCACTGCGACTGGTGTCGTACTGGTGTGAATATTGTGCGCCAACGCCCCCGGAGATCCGTATGGGGCATCCCGATCCACACAGTACTCCTGTGCCACTGCCAGGTCGCTACCGGTCGGAGTCGCGAGTGGCACCGCCAAGGCACGCAAGACTTGCACTCCTCCTAATGCAACCTGCTGTTGCAGAATGTCCGGCTGTTGCCCCAACGTACATGTCGATCTCAATGACATGCATGTCTCAAGTACCCCAACATCCGCCGGACTGGTGTGAGTCTGTTGCACACTATCCCCCAAAATCATGGTAGATTCATCTTGATCTGTATGAGACTCCTATGCCACCCCTGGGCCTCCACCGGTCGGAGCCGCGAGTGGCACCGTCCAAGGATGTTGTGCCTGCGCTCCTCTTGATGTCACCTGCTGATGTGGAAGATCTCGATCCAACCTTGACGATGAAAGGCAGCTGAGCTCTCCACCATGAACGATATGTCGGGGTCAGACTCCACGCCATGTGCTGTCACCGCATCATCTGAGTCTGCCTGAGCTGACGCTCGGGCAGCACGGCCCGGCACGAGTGCGGATCCTGCCGCTACGGTCACATCAGGTAATGCGGAGTGCCCACACTCCCCCTCGACAGGTATAGCAATGGAGGCCGAGGAAGAAGAGGATGTATCAAAATCGGTACGATCACGCTATGCGGAGCACTGACGCCAACATCGCGCAGTTAGTGGACTAGAACGGCTGCATGAAGACCTGTCATGGCGAGGTGGCGTTGTGGTCCCAGTAGAGTGAAGAGCATCGAAAGGATGGTGGGAGCCTCGGACTCGCTGGTAGGTGGAGCTGAAGGTACACCATCGGATGAGGAAGGAGAAGAGGATGGAGGAGATGTGATCGAAGAGACCGTCGACAAACAAGTAGCAGAAACACGCTATGTGACGACGAGATCACAAAACCGTTGCACCGTCTATCGCAAGCTGTGGATCTCGGCGAATATTCTCACTTGAGGTCTAGCTAGAGGATCTAGGAACACCAGTGTATCCGTATGTTGTGGAGGACCCAGGCTCGGACGAGGCTGTAGCCAAGGTGGATGCCAACCGGGAGGGCGTATCGAACAGCGACGCCAACCATGGCATCCATGAGCACAGTAGTACTAGGCGAACGCGCAAGGCGCCTGCTCATATGTCTGTGCATTCATATTGTGCGCTGGACGATGGATAGGTACTGAGGGTACCTACTCCCATTGGTAAACACCAAACCACGGGAGAGAATGAGGCCAGTAGGTACTGTCACTCCTGGAGGTCACGGCGTCCGGGTCAGTAAACGTGACCAGACGGGACCAGCTGTACTAGCATAGCACGCCCGGAGACTAGAGTCTGACTAACTGCGGCCACTAATGTTGCTTCCAGTAATCGAGCGAAGACTGCTCCAGGACAAGAAGGGGTGGTGGTTGCAAGTGTGGCTGCTGCTCCAAGCGCTAGACGGCCCAGCACTCGGAGATCGTAAGACTCGAGTCCGCCGTCGATCCTACGGAGTGAAGTGGGCACACCAATCCACGGACCCCAAGAAGATGCCGGTCTAGGACGCGTCTCAAAAAAGAAGTCGCTGCCGACGACAGTGCGCAGTCGGCTCATAAGGCGAAACTGCAACCCCGTTAGTGCAGCCCCCGCACTATGTAGTCGTCGACACTCCACGGCCACCGCCATTGTTGCTAGGGAATTTGTTATCCTTGCTATCGCGGCTACAAGTACAAGTGTTGCAAGCGTTGCTGGACAGGTTGCGGCCGCTGTTTTTGGCGGCAGGGATTGAAAGATTTTATGCTATCATTTTTTTCTCTGCTCGCATTCAGCCCTCGCTCCTCCCTTTTGTTTTCCCTCTTTTTTTCTTTTGCCCTCACCCTCCACCCCGTCGTTTCTCTAGTTCTCCCCTCTGCTCGCCTTCTTTTTTGTTTTCCTTTCTTTTTCCACTCGCTTTCAGGCATACCCCTTTTTGTATTTTTGTTACTCGTCCCCCCCCTTTTCTCGATTGCCCCTAAGATGGGCGAACGGAGAAAACAAGGAGGGGGGGCGTTGTCCGGCTTTTCTGGCCCTCCCTCCCGTGCACGCTTGCTCGCTCTCTCGCTGAGCGAGCGAGTGAGCGAGTGGGTGTGGGGGGAGGAGGGAGCGAGGGGGGGGGGGTCTTGTCCGCCCCTCTCACCAGGCCCCTCCGCCGGTCAGCCAATGAGGCCGACGGGGCCGAGGGGGCCCACGGGGCCGACGGACCCCCTTCGAAGGGCCCCTCGGAGGGGCTCGGTGAGGCCCTCCGAGGGCCCCCTTGAGAAGGGGAGGAGGGGGGGGGGTCTTGTCCGCCCCTCTCACCAGGCCCCTCCGCCGGTCAGCCAATGAGGCCGACGGGGCCGAGGGGGCCCACGGGGCCGACGGACCCCCTTCGAAGGGCCCCTCGGAGGGGCTCGGTGAGGCCCTCCGAGGGCCCCCTTGAGAAGGGGAGGAGGGGGGGGGGTGCGAACGGGGCCGACAGGCCCCCTCAGAGGGCCCCCCCTCCGAGGAGGGCTGCGAGGCCCTCCTCGCAGCGGCAGCGGCACCTGCAGCGACAGGTGCAGCTGTTGCGTTGCTGCTGCTGCTGCTACTTCTGTTGCTTCTACTGCTTCTGTTGGTGCTGCTGCTTCTGCTCCTATTGCTGCTGCTTGCTGCTCCCGCCGTGCTGTTGTAGTGGCTGCTGCTGTTGACGCTACTGCTACAGCGGCTGATGCGCTGCTGCAACTACTTTCGCCGCTGCTACTGCTGGTGCTGCTGCCGTCGTTGCTGCACGCTGCTGCTGCTGCCGCCGCTGCTGCAGTGGCTGCTGCTGCTATTCCTTTTGTTGTTGCCGTCGCAGTCGCTAGTGCTGCTGTGTGCGGCTCACCACCCCGGTGGCATTCACGTGCAGTCGCTTCGCGCTCCCTCACACTGCTGTCGGTGTGGCGCTACATGGGGCGTTCTCTTTTGCGTTCCACCCACTGCTGCTGCTTCTGCTGCCCACACGCCTCCCTTACACTCTGATGGCGAATTGGAAGCATTTTAGGGCATGCACGCCAATGCAAAAATGAACATGAGCTCTGTGTGTGAGTGCGATACAAGACTGCAAGAATTTGGCTAAGTCTGGAACGCTAAATATAAAGAAACAAGTGAGTACAAATGAGCTCCTAGCGGGCTTAAGTAGGGGCGCCGGCAGCTAGCCGCACCGGGCCTCGTCACTCTCGCTGAGCCCAAACGAGTCAGCGGGGAGAACACACTACGTACACCACGATAGAAGTAATGGTGGTCTCCTTGAGGCACTAGAGCAGCCCTCCGAGTGCCCGGGTCTTGACCACCGAGAAAATAAGAGTAGTGCCAGAAAATCTCAGAATCAACGTCCAGTCATCACACACGGCTTTCCGAACATCTGAAGCGCTAGTGCAGCCACCGGGTCTCCTCGTCGTACCGGTATAGTCCACCGGACGCGCGGGTCTCAACCCACCGAGAAAACCCTCCTAGCTCCCGACAAGCCCACAGGGCTATCGGAACGCATCGACCGCGTCTTGCTGGAGCTGTCGTACGTGTTGGAGAAGTCTCGAGACACTCTGAAGGCATGTCATGTCGTCACGCTCTCCTCCACCATATACCCCTAGTGTGGGTATAGGAGTAATCCATCAACGCCAGTCGTAACGGGTGGAAGCCACTAAAACCAATAATGTTCCGGTGCCTCGAGGAGACCACCTTTGTTGCTATCATGGTGTATGTAGTAAATTCTCCCTGTTGACCCATTTGGGTTCAGCAGGGGTGACCGGGCGCGGTGCGGCTAGCTGCCGACGCCCCTATATAAGCCCGCTAGGGGCTCATTTGTAAACTCTCCTTGTTCTTTTACATTCAGTGTTCCAGACTGAGCCAAATTCTTGCCGTCTTACATCGCACTCACACAAAGAGCTCATGTTCGTTTTTGCATGGGCCTGCCCTGAAATATTTCCAATTGTGGTGAGGCGCCGCAGCATGGTGTAGGCACCAATGCGGTCAGCCGGATGTTGAATTGCGGGGTTGGCATTGTACGTGCCGACATCTTTGACAAGAGTCTCTAGTGCAACAACAATGAGGGCGTTGGCAGCGCGGGTGGACTCGGCAACGAGAGGCGTGGAAGGAGGGACAATGGGTAGATAGCATTCCTAGAGGCATTCCCCTTGCACTGAAATAGGTCTCCCGCGAGGTGAAGACCAGTCCAGTGGATAGGACAGGAGGTTGGGAGAAGTTGTTGGTTTTTTGCGCTCATTGTGCTCTGTTGTGTCCTCCCGGCTTGTGTACATCGGCGTGCAGATGACTGACGGCGAGACTCGACGCCGATGGAGTGTCATCCGGTGGAGCCGACGCACGCTGAGGTTGTCTCGCGGTTCGCTGGAGCCTCCTCTCTCTGGCGACGTGTTCAGCTCCATCGGCAGGCCTCCTCGGCGGTCGCACTGCCGGCAGTCACTGCCGCCCCAGTCGCTGTCTGCATGCGCCCAGCGCGTACTGTCGTGCCTGCGTCGTCATGCACTGCCTAGGGTCCCAGTTGCATGTTGCATGACCCTGTTTGGCAGCATAAACCATCGTGGGCACTATCTGGGTTTAGGCTGCCATAACTCCTCGCTACTATTTTTCTAGCAGATTCTGACCGCACGGCTGCGTTCGCAGCGTCGGTATTATGGTATGGTCCAGTTTTCAGGCAAAACGGACGACGCCCGGGTTTTGGGCTGTCGGCTGCCTGGCAGGCCTCACCGAGAAAACCTGCCAGCCNGGGGGGGCTAGAACTTGGAGGGGTCCCCCATTGCTGTTCATTCTTCATTCCTAATCAGTCATTATCAGTTTTCAGCTGCTTTCTGGCGCTAACACTGGTGCGCGCGTTTCTGAGCAACAAAACCCAGAGCTTCCAGACTTAGACTCTAGAGCAGCAGACTGAGGGGGCAGCTGACTTAAGCAACGAGCGTGGAAGCCCGCACGCTGCATCAACAACGCTGCTGCCCCAACCTGCTGCATAGTTTCCTTTTGAAGTCACTTGTGTGACGGCTTTTCGTCAACACGATGATTTTAGGATGTCCCAAATGGAAGCTTGACTACAATGGCCCATGTTCAATGTTTACCACATTCCATGCACAAGGGTGTATGATGACAACGTTTCTTTTATAGTCTCTTGTGTATGGACAGGGTATCACAAGCCAAAACAAGTCAATGCAAGAAAGGACTGTCAGTGTGCTCTCCTCACAATTTCAACTCTCATGCAGCATCCAGACATTCAGCTCAAGAGGTGTGCAAGGCATAATCACAGAAACAAAACCCAAGAAAAAGAGCACTCATCTTGTTGGAGGCTGCTAATGCTGGCGACCACCGCTGTGACAGGTTGGTACCCTGCTGCTGCTTCTTCTACTGCTACTGCTACTCTTGTGGCAGCAGCAAACAGTGCCCTTCTCCTGCAAGGTCAGTCATTCGCCTGACCTCTCCTCTCCACCTGGCAAGTGGCCCGATATCAACAGCTGTAGCAGTAGCATATCCCGCTGAAAGGCAGCAGCCTTTCCGGCTGAATGCAGTGAGTGCAGCCTGCACCGCCGCTCCTGCTTACTGCACTGGAAGGCTCCAGGAAAAGAACCGGTTTCGGTGTAGGCTTCCATGCTTGGTCCGCGTCGGCCTCTTCAGCTCACTCAATGTACACTTTGTGAAGCTTGCCTTGCATGCACAGGTCGCACGTGCAGTTAAAAAAACGCTGGGAGGCGGCTGCTGCAGTCGGCAGCTACAGCCGGGGTTCCTATTGGGCCACAAGCCCCTGCAGGTTGACAGGGAAGGCGTAGCGCGCCTCCCCGCTCCACAACATGTTGGCGATCACGCGATTGAGATTCTGAGACGGGTGGTAGTGATCCCAGAAGATGCGCCTGCATTGGACGAGGCAGGCAAAAAAGTGTAGGCGACAAGTGCAACGATCTCAGCATCCTGTCACACACCCACCTGCATCGCCGGCCAGCCAGGAACCTACATGTGCTGCCATCCCAGGGAAAAGCCTGCCTTCTTCGTGACCCCACTTACCTCTCCCCTCCCCCCCCCTCCCCCCTCCACCTTGGCGGATCACACTCGGCTGAACCATCGCTTCACTCGAGAGGGGGTTTCTCGGTGCAACCATTTGAGAAGAAATTGCTCAGACGTCAACTCTGAATCTGTAGAATGCACCTCACCTTGAGCGGTTGAGACACAGTCTGGAGCGGTAGCGCGTGCCATTGACAGTGTCTGTCGTGCCGCACTGCACCGCTCCGTTGGTCGGACGGGGGGCGCCGCAGCACGCTGCCAGATTTTGCCCAAACCCTGCACCATGTACAGTAAAACATGTGCCATCAGCAACAAATGTCCTACGGGTAGTGACAGAAGCAAAAGCAGCAGAAGCAACAGCAGCTCAAGAACTGCATGATGGCATAACGAGCAGGGACCCAAAAACTCTCCACAGTGGACACAAGCCACCTATGGTCCGAAAGCGACAGCGTCACAACTGTAGGCTGCGGCTTCGCAATCCCAGCTCACGAGTGTGCCACAGCGTGCTCCGGTCCGGTGCTGTGATGGTGCAGATGGGTGTGGCCTGTCCACTCTTGCAGGCAACTTTCGCAGACCCATTTCAATGCAGGCACAGTTCAGAACCCTCCCGCGATTCCATCACCCCACCGTGTGCCAAACGTCGTCTCCGCCCTAAAACAGCGAATAAAGTTGTTTTCAATAAACTTCCCTTCCTCACAACTATTCATGCCACACTCATGCCACCGCCATCCAGAACTGAATGAGATAGCTCCACATTGTTCCCAGCATTGCGTTGCAACACAACCCCACAATAAGCTTTGCATTGCGAAAAACACCCCACCGTAAGCTTTGCATCACAACAAAACCTCACCGTAAGCTGCGGGTGTGGCGACAACATCGGAAACGGCATTGTACATGTTGAGGCGCATTACAGACGGCTTTCCCTCGCCAACAGGGAATGCCGATGTCAGCGCAGCAATCATTGCTCCATTGTGTGCAATCGCCAATGCATTGAGTTCAGGCACGCAAGTGTTCAACCCTGCGGCCGTGCCCAGCACCGAGAAGCGCACGGCTGGGATGCAGCCGAGAGGCGGCATCAGCACCACCACCACCTTGCGTGCGCCTTGTGCCACCAGTCTCTGCGTGTTGTGAACATCCCACCACCACATGCATGCATCCCCAGTCAGACATGAGACATGCACAAACGCGCGCACACACG
>SZWC01001403.1:26638-37499 GCA_023375785.1 Penium margaritaceum | reverse complement strand
ACACACACACACACACACACACACACACACACACACGTGTGCGTACGCACGCGCGCACGAACGCACGCATAGACGCACACATGCACGCACGCTCCCATGCACGCACTCACGCCCGCAAGCCCGCCCGCCCGCACACACGCCCGCATGCCGCACGCATACACACACGCACGCACACACTCACCCTGCAGACCTTTCCCATCCCCTTCTCTGGCTCCTCACCACGTGATCTCCTCCCCCTTGCGACATCCCTCTCTCCATCTGCACCTGCTCCCCACTACAATTCTTCCCTGATCACTTTCTGCTCTCCTCTCATGGGCCATAAGCCAGTCCTTTCTTCATTCCCTGCCTCAACCTCGCTCTCGCTCCTTCCCTCCTCGCACCGAGGAAGTCGACGATGATCTTGCCGTTGCTGAACCGTCCGCTGGCGGGTCGAAAGTCGATGCCGTACGGAGCGAAGTTGGCGCGCAGTACGGTCTTGATGTAGTTGTTGTTGCCCACGTCGACTGTCGAGTCGCCGAACACAAACAGCCGCAACCCAGCGGTGTCGGTCGCGGTGTCGGCAGCGGTAGCGGCAACGTGGGCTGCAAGGAGGAGTGCCAGGGGGAGGAGGAGGCGAGGAGAGAGGGCGAGAGGGGTGGAACGGGAAAGAGGAGGAGGACGCGTCGATCGGCCGCGGGCGGCCATCCTGATGGCTAGAGAAGGCCTGGGGAGAGCAGGGAGAGAGGGATGGTTATAGGGATAGGGAAGGGAAAGGGGCAAGAGAGGGCAGGTTTGGATGCGAGGGGGAACGGCGGATGCGGTGGTGGACGGATGCGCCGCGACCGCAGAGTGTTTGGCTCGAGGCCTGCGTGCCTGAACTGCCCGACTCCGTCTGGGATTCTATTGCGTTGGTTTTGAGGATTGAGCGGAAGGTAGAGGATGAACCCGTGCCACTTGCGCCCGGAGTAGGTTTCACCACCGTGTTCCCTGACTGACGCTCTCAGTCGGAGAGTAGAAGGCAGCGTGTACAAGAAGCTTCACTTGACGAGACCTGACTGCTAGCTTGCAGCGACCGGGGATTGCGACTGATACCGAGAGTGAGGGACTGCTCCGGTTTGCTACGCTCGTCCAGACTGCCTACACGATCGTGTAAGACCAGGGCCAGCTCGCTATTGCTCCGCTCAGAGCACTGCGTGCTATTCGGCGCGGCGAGGATGCCTTTCACCAGCCGAGGCGAGGGAGTAAAAGTCTATCAGTGGTGCGCCGTCGAGGACGCCATCCTCGACTAAGGGCCGGTTTGGACAGCGTCGCATTGGCCGTGCTGTCCTCGAAATCTGTGAGACGTCCAGTTCAGCGCTCTTTCTCGCGTGTACGATCGCGGCAATCGTACGTTCGGTGGCTGACCTCGACTCTTGCGCGGACGCTCGATCGCACGGTTGTGCGACGTGGGTAAGGCTCACGTCGTGCGCCAGTCGGCAGCTGGAGGACGACACACGGTTGTCCGAAGGAATCCGAATGGGCCCTACTGCAACGGATGGCTAGAGTGATGTGTGAGCATCACGGTCTTCGTCTCTCGCCCAGCTTTGGGCAGGAGTGGTGTGTGATCGCGTTGGGTGCGGGGTTCACCCGCACTCCGACAGTATTGCCTGCAAATTTTGAGGGATGAACACAGAAGACGGGCTGAGGAGGTACCGCCTCTCACCTCAACTCCTATCGTTAAGGGAGCGGTCTGCAGGCGACCGCAGCGCGAGCAATCCAGACGCGACGCGCTTGGGCCCCACAGGCACAACATGCCGGAATGTGCAGTACCGTATTCCGGGAACACAGCGACGGAATGCAGGTGCTTGAAGCGAGACATTCGTCATCTTGACTTTAACAGCCAGTCAACAAGACGATAACCGAGTATTCCATTTTAATCCACAACTGGCCTGCTTCACCCCGCTTGAGAACATATGGCAACCTAGATCTTTGTCCTGAAAAAATCTACTAAAGCACCCAACATAAACTTCTCATGTCAGTGAGATGAAATGCATTAAAGAAAATAAAAAAAACCAACCCTGAATGTCAAATTCAGCTTTGTCCAATACCTTGGAACATCTTACAATATGAAGAAATATGCACTAAGCTCGATACATTAGGCAATTTACCACTTCATTTGTCGTGTATGATAAAAGCATCACAATCAGCAAACAAAATTCCTCATTCATGAAGGCGTTACCACATGATACTTTTATGAACCTACAGGTTAAAAGGGTTTGTAATTTAAAAACTTTTGCACCCATCATCACCCCTTCATGAAATGAGAAATTGGGTTTTAGATACCATTAGCCTCCTCAAGTCACTCTCAAAAATAGGCTCTTCAACGATACCTTTTTTAAGGGAATTCCATCCATCAGCCTCAAAGAAATCGAATTCAAGAATCCTTTTACACATATGATCATGATTTCAAATATGCCAAAAATTCGGTAAAATTGGACCACACAATAGAATGAGTGACGATTTTGTGAGACCCATAAGTTACGAGTCACACAATGAACTTGACAATGCTCATTTCACCCTTTTTCTTCACGTAGAAGACCCACTTTTCTCCCACAGGTCGAGAGTATAATGGTCTTTCAATAAGATCCCATGTCCCTTCCTCCACAACATTGTCATAATCTTCTTCAAAGGCTCCTTTCCATTCTTTTTCATGTTTTCCACAGAGAGCTTTCTGAAATTGTTGCATCTTTGGTGGAAGATTCTTACGCTAAATGAAAATAACTCCAACAAGGTATGTCATGGAGAATTTAACAAGGATGTCCTCCTCTTAATTATGTAAAGAGAAGGTGGTAAAGGCTATGTTGTTCTGTGGCAAATCATCCCCTTTGAGTTGCTCGATCTCTTGCTACAAACGGCATGTGAAGTGTTGATACTTCAAATCAATTGGTGGCTTCTCCTTCCAATTCACTTAGGAACCATTCCACACGCCCACTCCCTAGATTGAATCAATGCTAATATGCAATTGACATCCAAGGAAAGCATTAAAAGTGGTGAACTACGAGGGGCATATACGCATGGATCGCCTCATCATGCATCTTGTCCAAGATTACAAGGGTGAGTGAAAATGGATCCATGCCTACCTCAATCTCACAATGAATTGAAAGAAATCTTGAGAAATTTGGGAGCCATTCTATGTTCAGCATCCCATGAAGAACACGAAAAGGATTTAGAAAAATGGTTTCACCTCTGATGATAGTTCATTGTGAGATCTTCCTTTTATGTTTGCATCTTATGCAACAAACAACCCCCATGTCACTTCATCTATCATTTTTCTCTTACACACTTTTTGCACATGCACAAATTACATATAGCCAAACAAGTGCTTTGATTTATGGTGTGTCCCCATGCAAACCTTAAAGTGGCTTCATGCTAGACAGCATTAGGAGAGTTATTTGATTAAACACGGATATTGCCTAGTTAAGCGAGCACAACCACTAGCTAATGTCAATGTATGCACCAAGGATAAATGACTTAAGTGTTTCAAGAATCATGCAATTTTCACATTTACAGATCCATTCCAATGTTATACGAATGGCATTAAAACATGATGAAAGATACCCATGTCTTCAATGCCAGACATATGTTAGTTTTGATGAAGTGTTTTGCATTACCACAACAAAGGAACTATAACTTTTTTTGCTCTATCTCTTTAAATTCAAGCAAAGATATCAAACATCTTGTTTTTTTTTCTCCTTCGTAAAAAGGATATCAAGAAATGGAAAAACTAGTTTCATTCATCAAGAAGAAGAAGTATTGAAGACCTACATGAAACGAGGATACAACAAGTGGTTCATAGATTTTGGTGTGGAGTAGCCACAGATTGTTTCAAACATTGCACTTGGTACTAAGAGGAAATCCTCTTCCTTCTAGCATGGCCTTCACACAAACATTTCCAAAGGTTGGAAAGCAAATTAAATGTTACCACCCTTGAAGTCGAGTCCATCAATCTAATTTTTCTTCCCAATGGTCTCCAGAAGATTGATGCAAAAGAGGACAGGTCTCTCATGCCACGAAGATAAGTCTCCAATTAGAGACTGGTTTACGCTTGCAACTACAAAAGCATTTTTGGTGACTTTTTTTATGTGGAAAAACTTATTGCCCTTTCATGCCAAAAGGAAGAAGATATACCTCACCAAACATTCTCCTTGTGGGTTTATACTGATTTTATCATCGTTGTCCACAATTCAATCTAACCGCTTCAATAGTTATCCAAGTTCCAAAAGATTCACAAGCATCTTAGTGATGTAAAGGAAAACTCTACACTTCAACTAAGAATGTTGGTTCATTTCTCAATAGTTTTCCCTAAATCCAACATCCAAGCTTTTTGGTTGTTTGCAACATTCACAAAGACCTTATTGCTAGATGCGAGGTCGTGGAGAAAGAACCGCGTGCCTAGCACAAATGCCAAGCGTATTCTGCACTCACGACATAGGTACCACACATAATCCAACGTTCAAAACCATTTCTTTGTGCATTTGAGGGCAAGAACGAGGATACATTCGTCATTTTTCCTTCTTCATGTAATCTTTAACATCCTTATCTCTAACCTCCTTCCCCTTTCCATTGTCTCCTCCTTTGTTTCTTGGAAGCCCTTTTTCTGAGCCTACTTCTTAAGACTCCACTTCCTATAATATTTGTATATCTGGCCATTATTCTTGCAATGGTAGTATTCTATTACACGTGATCTTGTTCACATGCTTCCACTATTGCAACCATTGGAGTTTAGAGAAATTCAAGAAAATACCTCAAGCATTTTGTCTTCATCATTGATGAGATCTTCATTGAGGGATGAGCGTCACCAACAAGGATGTTATGCTTTTTCAAAACGTTTTATTGAACTATAAGTTTACTTTGTCCTTCAAGATGTTACGTATGTCCTACATATTAACCTATCTTTATTTAGATACTTAAACTTTAGCACATGCCTCACACTATCGCACTTATGAGTGAACCCAAAACGAAGGGAGGTCACGAATAGGGGCCCTTGAATTGGATTGGGTAGGATTGTAAGATGACTACGAAGAGATTTGTTTTATTAATGCATCAGTTTTTGCCATTGAAGTTGAGGATACTAATATGCGATAGTTGTGAGGAGGTAAGAATTTAATGTGGAGTCTCTTAATGTACATGTGCATAGGAGGTACAACCACAAATGATGTGCAAGTTCATGTGATATCTCAACAATCTTCCTTCTCTATTGCATATGAGGGATATTTTGGAATTCAAGCACGATGTATGCAAATTTGATTTGGAAGTTGAATGTTATCAATGCTTGTAAAGAAAACCCTAAACAAAAACATGAATGGTGTGGAGTATAGAAATCAAGCAAATAGTTTAAGAGGTTCAATTCATCAAACTTGTTGACTTAGTGAAGAAATTGTTTTGCTATCAAACTTGTCAACCTTCAAACTTTGTAACTATAAAGTGGACCAACTTTTGCAAGGAATATTTTTGTTAAACGTAAGTATGTGATCCATTTTGCAAATATTGGTGAGGAATTCAATTCAAAATTCTACATGGTTGTTCTTGGATTTAGCTCAAACCATGGTGTTATTATAATTATTACAGATTGGACCACATGGATTTGAAGTATAGGATCCAACTGGGTTTGTTTAACTTATGTGATAGAAGGAAAAACTAGCACAACATGATGTTTCTTCATGAATTTTGATGGCCCTGGAAAACATCATGTGTGTTCCACATGATTCTTGTCTTACGTGTTAAAAGGAATGTTATTGCATGAGATAGATTTGCCTGGTTGAAGGTGGGCATAACAAAATCTCATGGTACTTTTTCTTCAATGCATCAATTTTCGAACAAACCTTTGTAGTTGTTCTTTTAGCTAAATCATCCCCTATTCCACACACTTGTAATATTACAACATGTATCATTATTGAAACAATGACAAAGCTCAATGTTGTTGAAGTCGAGCATTATGTAATGGTAAAGTGAAATGAGAACACAATAATCATTATATGTGAGATGAATGAGTAGCATGGATTAGATTATTCCATGTGGAAAGAACTCTAATGCATTGATCATCTACCTTAATCATAGCTTTTGATGTTCCATTACGTGATGCACCTATATTGAGTACAATGCCATACGCTACGCTGCCTTTTCCAAAAACGGTGTTTTTCATCATTGGCATTAAGCATGATGTGGAACATTGTATCCTTGCTCTTGAACCATGCCTCAACCTTGTAGAATAAATGTGTTATGGAATAAAGGAAAATCATGCCTTGGGTTCCATGTGCCTTAGAAAGCTTTGCTTCTTGTTCAACTTTTGGGTTGAAATAAAAGATTTATCCTATTATACTTTGACTTCAAGTTAAACGACCTTAGTTGAATTTCGTCACAAATGATATATACATCAAGTTAAAAAGCTAAAAAAGTATTCAAATGATTAAACTTAAAATACAAAACTTCTTTGTTTACTAATTGTTTCCTTATGCCCTGGGTTTTATGATAACTATTTCTCATTATGTCTGTTCTGTGTGTTTTGATTCTATACAAAGAATTTTATGTCCTCTCGTTTGCCCTATATGATGTAAACATGTGAAAAACCCTTGTCATGGGGCTCACTTGCAGTCTCAACTATGGGCCACGCAAGCACAGAGGTATGATAACAAGATATCAAAAAGAATCCATCAAAAGAGTAAACGTGAAACAGATTGTTCAATCTAATGAAAATTTCTAGCCTTGATTCATGTTGAATTGAAGTGAATACAAAAACAACATCAATTCAAACTTTATCCATCAAGTATATCATGAATCAAATCAGTATTCAAAATTAAAGAGCATTAAGCAATTTCATTGTTTTTGCACTACTCATTTTGATACATATGATGGTGATTCTTTGAACATTGAGCTGCGCTACTACTGCTATTACTACACTAGCCCGATGCATAATCTATAATCTAATACCATTTTCCATCTACACAATTTTCAAACAGTTGTTTAGTACAACTTGTTGTCATGCCAAGACCATAATGGTTGTTTGGCTTAAGCATGGAAGAATATCTTTTTGTTTTGCTTGAGGTTAAAACATTATGCACATAATCTTTTTTCGGTGCACTCCCATCGCGCAACGCATTAGACGGAGTCCTTGGCCGACTTGGCCAGAACCGCAGTGCTTGAGGGTCTCCGACCCTCAAGCCATCCCGTCCAACCGCCCATAGTCTCAAGTGACCCCGCTCGTGCCACGTTGCTCCTACGATCGGTCGGCGTGGCACTGCCACACTACACTCCCCCCCGCTAGGAGTGAGAGTCGCCTCGGCATCTCCAGTAATCCCGACGTGGGACTCGAGCCGTGGAGCTGTGATACCAATGTAACAGATTGGACGGAATCCTTGGCGGACTAGGCCAAAACCGCGGTGCTTAAGGGTCTCCGACCCTCAAGCTATCCTGTTCAACCATCCATACTCTCATTGGACCCCGCTCGAGCCACGTGGCTCCTTCGACCGGTCGGCGTGGCACTGCCACACTACATATCCTTTTACAACCATTCCTTTCTTCTCTTACACCAAATTACAGTGTTCTTCATCAAAATTCACATGATTTTTCATGAAAAAAGGAATGAAACATGAGAGTTTAATCATTCGTAAAAAAAAATAATGTTGTCACCAACTTGAAAAGTGGCTTTCTCAATTACATCAATACAATAACTTCCATTTGTATTAGGATGACAAGTAATTGAAGGGGATGGTTTTGTTTGTTTTTTGTTTAACATTATGTACTGAAATCGTTTCAACTATATGTTCATAAAGACATTGCACATGATATCTGGTTTGATGTAGGTTTTAAGGTCTGGTTCAATACATTTTGGGGTTAAAATCTATATTTTGTATGCATTTTGGTTTCTATGAAAATTTGAGCAGCTTTTAATGCTTTTCATATTGGAGCCAAGGAATTCCATAGCTTTTACTACTTAACTTCTTTGTAAGTTTTTATTAAAGAAAGGAAATGTCTGATGTCTTGTTACGAATAAGAGTTGCAAAATGGGGAAGTAGGCTCAAATACTTGTATCATGTGATTATGATAGCATAAATTTGTACGAGTTGAAACTTGAATCAATATCTAAGCATGTAAAATTAGAAATTCCAATACCTTGTCTTCCTTCATTTATACCATGTGACGGGGATGAAGTCACTTACAAAGGGCCATGTTACCCACCATCAAAAGAGTCAAAAATGAGAATGTAACATGTTTTGTTCCTCTTTTAGTATTTTTGTAGCTCATATTTTTAAACTGATGTGGAAATTTCTTATTCTGCTAGAAAACGATCCGAACAACTTTACATGAAATTCATTAAGGTTTTCTTCTTTTTTCCTTTTTGTTTTTTTCTTACGTTGATTGTTGAGCCTTGTAGGTTCTTTTCTAATACATGGGGTATATGAAATCCTTCTTGAGAAACCCTTGCAGACCTGTCTTTAAAAATTTGCAAAACCTTCTAAAGAGCGAATTCATGTTTTTTGAAACATTATGAAGACGAAAGCATGTGCACTTTACATGAAATGCAAAATCAATATCAATTGTGTCTTCTTTTTTATATCTACATGTAAATGTGTTTTATATGTCTTTCATATTAATATTAAATTTCAATTTACTAAACGTATTTTTCATTGTTTCATATGGAAAAAATTCTGGTTAAGTGGAAATTTAGTACATTTGTTGAAGATACTTTTAATTTTGTCATTAAAATGTTAACTTTCCATCAAAGTTGGTGCTTGCAGGTAAAGAAAATTTGAAGTCAATACAGAAGAATGGAGAGGTGCCAGCTTTCTGCTGGTGGGTTGCTAGACGAGTTCTCATGTAGAGAAGAACTAACATAATACTCCTTTCCCCTTTGTCGCTGTCAAGGCTAAGAAAGGTGGTTTCCACGCGCATTTGACAACTTGGCTAGAAACTTTCAACAACCAACGAGGCTCGATTGCTGCCGAATCAAAGTAACTCTCACGATGCTTAGATTTTTTCCATTGAAAATTTAGCTATGTCATCATGCAATTTGTGCAACGAGGAAAATATTGCTTCTGTTCCCTTGGCCATAAGTTTTGAGGGAATGGGGTTGCAACTCAAGGGTGAATCTTCAGTCCTTGCATGCGACTTCTTCTTTTTTATCTGGGAATTCGAACCTCAGTTAATCACTTCCGCGACACATATTCTTTGACGCGTCTTGTTGCGCATGAAGGAAAACATTGCACATCAGCAGCCAGCTGTTCAGGTTTGAATGAAAAGTTAAAAGACGTTTGTCAGACCCTTACATACTCTAGTCGACAGCGCGAAAAATTCGAATGTCTTGGTTACCCACCAAGACTGTCGAGCCGCAAACTCTTTAACTTCTTGACAGCGAGAAGAGAACGATATTGTAGACGGCTGGTGGACCGCGGCTACCACGGGGTCGTGAGCTGCCTCAGCAAGCCGCGTTGGTGTCTGCGTTACCGCCAAAAAGAGGCGGCTCGGCTGAATCCCGCTTCCGACCATGAAGCTGTGCGCTCACTGAGAGCTGACACTCATCTCTTTGAGGTTTTCGTGCTCTCTTGCCGTGACCGATTGAGGCGGGGCGGCTACCTCAGCATACTAAATATTCTTGAAATAGAATCTGGTTTCCTGCCACATGGTCCATGGTTGGAAATGATAGATATGGGGTTTTTAACAATATGTTGAACCATAATGAGAAATATAACGATAATATTTCTCCTTTACTTATTATTACAAAAACTAGTAGTGCAAACGAAGTGAGCTTTGAAGGAGCACAAATGCATTTGGAATTTCCTTTGATTATGAGCTATGAATTGGGATAATCATGGCATAATTTGGCTTTTATTGAATGAAATATATTTTATTAAGAATTTTCAATGTCAAAGAAGTGTTGGATTGTACCTTTGCTACTGCCATATGAGGTGAAAGAGATTACATCAAATTACCTTATATGTTGAATTTTAGGCAACGTTTTGGGGAGTTCCGATGATAATTTCATAATGATAGGAAGGTAGCCAGGGAAAATCTCGGTTAAGTTAGGTCAAGTGAAAAGTAGGACCATGCTAGATGGCTTCATGTGTCATGTACTGCTAGAAAAGGCCTATGTTGTCTTCGCTTATTGATTGCGTTTCTTGGTAAAGCAAGAATAGAAAAAAAAAATTATTTTTTTTACTCATGTCATCTCTAGCTCGTATGTGAAGGGGTAAATAGGAGAATTTCTGGCAAAACGGGAACAACTTGAATGATATATTGACATACTTTTTTGCCTAGTTTCTTTCATAAGATGAGTGATGGTCATGGGGACTGGGGAGGAAGTTGTAGATTTTGATAAGGGGTAGCATGTGGTCGGACATCTTGTGGGTAAGAGCTAGAAAACCTAGGCAGCAGGTTGGGGAAGTGGCGTTGTTGATGCAGCATGCGGGCTTCAACGCTCGTTGCTTAAGTCGGCTGCCCCCTGAGTCTGCTACTCTAGAGACGAAGTCTGGAAGCTCCGGGTTTGTTACTCAGAAACGCGTGCGCCAGTGTTAGCGCTAGGAAGCAGCTGAAAACTGAAAGTGACGAATTAGGAATGAAGAATGAGCAACAATGGGAGACCCCTCCAAGTTCTAGCTTACCCCCACTAGTGTAGAACTTGTTACTCGGTTAACCAACCAATCATAAAATACACCTAGACCTATTTTCTAGGTTCAATATAATCCGCTGCTCATGGTTTCGATCGATAGGTCGCCGCTGTCCAAAGTCCAAGACGACATGACAGCGGTGCCCATGTTTTCAAATGTCCGTCGGAAAACGGAACCTCGACAGCGAAATTCGGCGACTTCTGACACCGGCCTCACCATGTTGCGAGTTTTGGAGTTCGCAA
>SZWC01001403.1:7666-22054 GCA_023375785.1 Penium margaritaceum | reverse complement strand
CCCCCCCAACACTCAACAAACCCCCTAGTGACAATGAGGGGGTTTGGGTTTGGACAGAGTAGTAATATGCCCATCGTTTCGCCTGATAAAACTGCGGTGTCCATAGTAGAAAACGAACTGACTGCGGTGTCCAAAGTCGAAAACGGAAAGACAACGCTATCCGTAGTCGAAAAAGACATGACAGCGGTGCCCATGTTTTTCGTCGTGCGAGCGAAAACGGGCACGGTTGTTATGTATTTAACGTATACATCACATTCGACATGTTTTTTGACTTCGACCTTCGCCGGTCGTCGCGAGCTCGCAGGAGGAGTCTCGCAGCGAATCCTCCCTACAAGCTCGCGATGACCCTGCCCAACCCCCCGAACCTACGACAAACGAGGGGGTTTGTCATAGGTTTGGGGGGGTTTGTAGGATGCGACGCATGATGGGCATCTGCCGGGCCCCGCGGTAGCAGGGCCCGGCAGATGCCCATCGTGCGCGAAGAAAAATAACATCCAAACCCCCAATGTAACTTGGGGGTTTGTCCGTTTTGGGGGGAGGGGGGTTGTGATATGCAGCGCACGTGTGATAACAGAAAGGGAATCTGCCGGGCCCCGCTACCGCGGGGCCCAGCAGATGCTCGGGCAAGTAAAAGTATAAAACCCTGACCCCCCAATTTTACTAGGGGGTTTGAATGTTATTGGGGGGGTTTGCAAGATGCGGCGCACGTGTGATAAACGAAAGGGAATCTGCCGGGCCCAGCTACCGTGGGGCCCGGCAGATGCCCGGGCAAGTAAAAAATAAAACCCTAACCCCCCACAGTAACTAGGGGATTTGTTGGTTATGCGTGTGGGTTTGCGAGAAGTGGCACACCCTGTCGTGAGTTTTGGAGTTCGCACTTGCGATTTCCAAAACTCGCGGCAGGGTGACGTCTGACATCGGCGATGCCTGTGTCAGCGTCGTCCACTTTGCCCTCGAAGTCGGCGAAGTTCGACTTCAAGGACGTGGGTACAGTTGTCATTTATTTCCTTTTTCGCTCGCATGACGAAAAACATGGGCACCGCTGTCATGTCATTTTCGACTATGGACAGCGGTGTCTTTTCGTTTTCGACTTTGGACACCGCCGTCAGTTTGTTTTCGACTATGGACACCGATGCTTTATGTGGCGAAACGATGGGCACCGGAGCATTTGTGCCCTTTGGGTTTTATTTTTTTACTTGCCCGGGCATCTGTCGAACCCTGCGGTAGCGGAGCCCGTGAGATTGCCTTTTTTCTATCACACGTGCGCCGCATTTCGCAAACCCCCCTAATAACAAACAAACCCCCTAATTAGACTGGGGGGTTGGGTTTTATTTTTTTTACTTGCCCGGGCATCTACAGTACCCCGCGGTAGCGGGGCCCGGCAGATTCCCTTTCTTGTATCACACGTGCGACGCATCTTGCAAACCGCCCCCAATAACAGACAAATCCCCTAGTTACACTCGGGGGATTGGGTATTATGATTTTTCTTGCCCGGGCATCTGCCGGATCTCGCGGTAGCATGGCCCGGCAGATGCCCAGTATTGCGCCACATCCTGCAAACCACCCCAAATCTACGACAAACTCTTTAGTTTAACTGGGGGATTTTGGTAGGGTCATCGCGAGCTCGCAGGGAGGTTTCGTCGTGAAACCCCTCTAGCGAGCTCGCGACGACGGGCGAAGTTTGACTTCGAGCTCGAAGTCGAAATCCATGTCGAACATGTTAAATACATGAAATATATTACAGCCGTGCCCGTTTTCACTCGGAAACCGAAAAACATGGGCATCGTTGTCATGTCAGTTTCGACTATGGACTGCGCGTATAAATTGACAGCAACGATGGACATGTAACAACTCCGTCCTATTTGTTGTTGTGTGTGTCGTACACAGCTTACGGTGACCCCTCGGCTCATGTCCATTCACGTGCAGATCCTTGAGACTGGCGACGGCGGCAGCAGACTGGCAGCCGGTGGCGACGGGCGCCCAGAAGACTTCCGTATTTTGTAGACTCGTGCTGTGTCAGAGCACGTAGGCGTGCAGCCTATCAGGATGTAGATCTCGTCGACGTGGCCGTTCTGGTTCAAACGGCTCGTCGTTCTGACGTGTCTNCTCACCTTCACCTGTGTGTGCTAGTGAGTTAGCTAGCAGGCTTGAGTTGCCACGCTAGCAACAGCAGTGCTAGGAGCTGTCTCTCATGGTATCAGAGCAGCGAGCCAGTGCTCGCATAGCTGCGCAGCAGAGACGCAGCAGCCGAAGAAGTCGTGAGCAACCGCAGCCGTTGCCTTGAGGAGCAGCAGCAGCAGTGCCCACGGTCTCGGCGGGAGGTCCTGGGAGGATCCACCACCACTTCGACCGCGTTTTACAAAATCCGCGGTGAATCCGCGGTCGTTCCGCGGCCGATCCGCGGTCGTTCCGCGGTCGTTCCACAGTGCTCCGCGGTGACATAGCTTCCGCAGCGGACGCGACAACCACGCGACCGCGTCGGAACACGCGTCGAGTGCCGCGGAGGCACTCGACGTTCTGCATTCGCCACCTCGCGGTGACGTCGCCGGTCCAGATCAGCGGTGTTCCGCGGATCCGCACAGCTCCGCNGCTTCGGCCTGTGCTTTCGCGAACAGGTGTCCGTTGTGCTCGATGGGTACACAGACAGCGACTGGGCGTGGAGTCCAGATGGCAAAAGCCGCACCGGTTACATCTTCCTCATTGGAGGAACTGCAGTGTCCTGGCGAAGTGGGAAGCAGGGCTGCATCGCACGCAGTACTGCTGAGGCAGAGTATGTTGCCCTAGGCGCCGGTGCAGCGGAATGTGTCTGGCTCGTCCGTCTGTTGCGTGAACTGCGTCAGTCCATTCCCCCCGTGGTTCTCCAGTGTGACAACATGAGCGCGGAGGCCATCGCCAAGAACTCAGGTGTGTTCCATGCACGCACGAAGCACATCAATGTCGAGCATCACTTTGTGCGTGACCTGGTTGATCGTGGTGAGATCCGAGTCATCCACGTGAGCACTGACAGGCAGTGCGCGGATTTTCTGACCAAGGCTCTGGGTCGTTCGAAGTTTCATGCGGCCACTCGTTCCGTTGGACTCTGCCCCACCCCTGTTGCAGGTTGATTCCTCATGTGCCACCCTGCATGTGCTGTGCCTACTGCTTGTAGCGGCCGTACGTTTCCTGCTCTGTACAGCGTCAGTGTCTGCATGTGCATGGACGTGTTTCGCCCTCCGGTCATGGGGGAGTGTTGTTGTGTGTGTCGTACACAGCTTACGGTGACCCCTCGGCTCATGTCCATTCACGTGCAGATCCTTGAGACTGGCGACGGCGGCAGCAGACTGGCAGCCGGTGGCGACGGGCGCCCAGAAGACTTCCGTATTTTGTAGACTCGTGCTGTGTCAGAGCACGTAGGCGTGCAGCCTATCAGGATGTAGATCTCATCGACGTGGCCGTTCTGGTTCAAACGGCTCGTCGTTCTGACGTGTCTGCAGGGAATTGTGACCAAAACTGTACTTTTGCCACTGTTTTGTCCTGCTAGAAAAATAGCGCCGATTGTGCGCCGTGTGTGTTTGCATCCACTAGGTCCGTGGCACTATTTAGGTTGGCCAGACCTCAGTTGTCATCTCTCTCTGCACATTTCAAATATTTGCAGCTTATGACACTTGTGTTTGTGTCCCTAGCCAACCCCTTGCTGTTCTCACCTTCACCTGTGTGTGCTAGTGAGTTAGCTAGCAGGCTTGAGTTGCCACGCTAGCAACAGCTTTGCTAGGAGCTGTCTCTCACTATTTTCTGGCAGGCAGGGTTTTCTCGGTGAGCCCTGCCTTACGCCCGAGAGCCCAAAACCCGGACGTCGTCCGTTTTGCCTGAAAACTGGACCATACCACAATACCAACGTTGCAAACGCAGTCGTGCGGTCAGAATCAGCTAGAAAAAATAGCAGCATGGAGTTATGGCTGCCCGAACCCAGGAAGTGCCTACGTCAGTCAGCGATGCCAAACAGGGCCATACAGCAGGAGGTATGGACCCTAGGGACCGCATGATGTTGCAGACGCAATGCCACAACCACACACAACGCTAGGTGCATGTAGACAGCATCTTTAGTGGCAGTGACCGCCGGCGGCCCGACCGCCGAGGAGGCCTGCCGATGGAGCTGAGCGCATTGCCAGAGGGAGGAGGCTCCAGCGAAGGGTGAGTGGGCATCGCCTCCAGTGCGTCGGCTCCACCGATCGACACTCCAGCGGCGTCAAATCTCGCCGTCAGTCATCTGCACTCCGATGTAAACAAGCCGAGAGGACACAACTGAGTCCAATGAGATGCACGAAAACCAACACTCCCCCATGACTCACAGACGTAGTGCACATGTGCGGGCAGAGACACTGTCAACAACCAAACTTCCCCAGGCCAGGTAGAAACGCAAGCAGGGACAGAGAGAGTCACTCATGGACGCATGTCGACTGAACTCTTTGCCTTCTTGGACGAGTCGCGCTTCAATGCCTTTGTCAAGAAGTCAGCCAACGCCCGTGCTGTCTCAACCCAAACGATGCTGATGCTACCGTCATGCAACAACAAACGCACATAGTGATACTCAACGTTGATGTGCTTTGTGCGTGTGTGATCACGCCGTCATTGTCGACAATGGCCATGGCACTCTCATTGTCACAATGCAACGTGATGGATGCGATAGATTGACGCAACTCGGAGAATAGACGACAAAACCACACACTCTCACATGCGCTTGAGCCAAGAGGAACGTACTCAGCCTCAGCAGTGCTCCGTGCAACACACCCCTGCTTGCAATTGCGCCAGGACACAGCTGTGCTACCAATTAGAAAGATGCAGCCTGTGCGACTCTTACCGTCCGGACTGCCAGCCCAGTCACTGTGTAGCCCACCGCGATGACAGACGACTCACGGCGGAACATGAGACCTCGCCGAGGAGTCGAGACGACATAGCGCAGTACTCGGATCGTGGCCTCGTAGTGGAGGTGACGCGGCTCTTGAGAAAACTGGGCCAGGAGGTTGACGGCGAACGCGATGTCTGGGCGCGTCGTCGTTGCTAGGAACATCAGTGACCCGATGACTCGCAGGTACGTGGTCACGTCAACTGGCTCCCCCACAACAGCTGGGTCAGGCTTCTTCAGCTTCATCTGACCGTCGAGTGACATGAGTGAGGATGCGCTTGGCACGAGTGGCAGAACCTGCGCAAAGCGGGTGGATTGAGTCTGCACATAGGCGGCCTGGTGGATGTGCAGGACGCCTTGGGAGCGATCATGCTCGAGCTCCATGTCCAAGAAGACTCTGACAGATCCGAGATCCTTCATTTGGTAGGCGGCGTGCGGCAAGTCCTTGACACGCTGAATGGCAGCCGTGTCTGGCGACGCAATGAGAAGATCGTCGACGTAAACCAGAACAACAACAAAAGTCTGGCCTCGCGGACTGACAAACAGTGCGGGAACAGCGATGCTATATTGGGGCCCGCCACGAAGGAGCGTGCTGCTGATTTCTTGGTTTCTAGCACCAAGGTGACTGCTTTTGGCCATACAGGGCCTTACGCAGTCACCAGACTCTCCCAGTGCCATCGTCGAAGCCCGGGGGCTGCACCATGTAGAGCTCCTCACCCTCTAGTGAACCATGGAGAAAGGCTTTGCCGACATCCATCTGATGTAGCTCCCACCCATGCTAGGCGACCAGGCTGAAGAGCGCACGACTAGTGGAGAACCGGCCAACTGGGGCAAAAATCTGGTCGTAGTTGACCCGAGGATTATGGAGAAACCCCTTGGCTATAAGGCGGTCCTTGTACTTGTCCAAGGACCCGTCGGGCTTCCACTTGCGTCGAAAGACCCACTTGGCGCCAATGGCCTTCCGACCTGGAGAGAGATTGATGAGGCCGTACACATGGTGCTGTTAGATAGCGACAAGCTCATCGGCGTAGGGAGCGTCCCAGTGTGTGGCCTCAAGAGAGGCTCGTGCCTCGCGCAACGTGGCCGGGTCCTCCAGGCGTACTGTGGAGCGGACTGAGAGACCATGTGCATCTCGAGTCCTAGGTGGGATACGAGCAAGTGCAGCCACGACAGCATGCCGATGCTCATGATGATGCATGGCGTAGCCGAGTGCGGAGCCCGGGTGAAGGTATGTAATGATGGCCGAGGTGGTCAAGCCGAGGGCCTTGGTGCCAGGGTCCCCACTCACGACCGTGGGAGTGGAGGGGACACGTGGGGTCACGGGGGGTCGAGGCGCCACGGAGCGCGGTGCGACGGTCCGCGTGCTCACCAACGGTCTGGGTCGGAGGCTGCAGCCTGGGCCACGTGTGTATCGTGGTAGGGCAGGCAATGGCACCGAGTCCGACGAGCAAACGGAGGCGGACAGGGTTGCTGGCCCGGAGGGGCTGGCAGATGCAATCAAGGCTGCTGGCCCCGAGGGGCCAGCGAGCGCGACTGCAGCTGCTGGCTCCGAGGGGCCAGCGGACGCAACTGGGACTGTCGGTCCTGAGGGACCGGCGGACGCAACTGAGGCTGCCGGGCCGGAGGGTTCGACTGATGCCACTTGGGCTGCCGGCCCAGAGGCACCAGCGGACACGACGGGGAGTGTCGGCCCCAAGGTACCAGCGGATGCGACTTGGGCTGACGGCCCGGAGGAACTAGTGGACGCAACTGGGGCCACAAGCCCAGAGGGACCAGCGGACGCGACTGGGGCTGCTAGCTCAGGTGGACAAGCGGACGCAACTGGGGCTGTTGGCCCGGAGGGTTCGGCGGATGTGACAGGGGCTGCCGACCCGTAGGGACCAGCGGACGCGACTGGGCCTGTCGCCAGGAGGGGCCAGCGGACGCAACTGGGGCTGTCGCCCGGAGGGACCAGCGGATGCAACAAGGGTTGCTGGCCCGGAGGGACCAGTGGACGCGACTGCGGTTGCCGGCTTAGAAAGACCAAAGGATGTGTCACGCGGAAGCAGGAGGATGGAGGATGGACTTACCACTTCCCCACACGACGGGATAGACACGGTCAAGCCGGAGCGAATGAGGTCGCGAGGAAACAAGTCTTTGAAGAAGAGGGCATTCCGGGACTCGTCGATGCAGTGCCGGGAGGGATCCCAGAAGCGCCAGGCCTTGGACTGACAAGAGATACCGAGGAAGGTGTAGGGACGTCCGCGGGGGGCGAGCGGGCCGCCCTGTTGTGGGACGGGCAGCCACACAATGGCCACGCAGCTCGAGACGCGAGTCGGGCAGAGGTCAGCGCGCTGACCCCACCAATGCTAGTACGTTGTGGACTGGCGGAAAAGGGGACCGTGGGGAATCCGGTTCCAAACCCAGGTCATATAGGCCATGGCTTCAAAGTAGAACCCATCGAAGAGACTGGACTCGACCCGCATGGTGTGGACGGCGTCGGCCATGGTATGGTTCCACTGTTAAGAAAAAACCGTTATGGGCGGGTGTGTAGGGTGCGGATGTCTCATGTTGGATCCTGCGGGAGGCGGAAAAGGTAGTGGCCTCACCCATGTACTCACCACCGCAATCGGAGCGAAAGCGGCAAATAGAGCAGCCACACTCGCGCTCCGCGAGGACAAGCCAGTCCTGGATGTCTAGGGCGACATCGCTCTTCTGCCGGAGGCAGAAGACCCAGCGGTAGCGAGAATAATCGTCCGTGAGGGTGAGGACATAGCGGCCGTGCTTGCCGATGGACTCGGTGGGGAGAGGGCCCATGACGTCGGAATGGACAAGGTCGAGAGGGACGGACACCCGGGAGGAAGACAGAGGGTACGTGGACTGGTGCATTTTCCCTTGAGCACAATCAATGCTCTTGGTGGAGCACGAGAGGGGGAAAGTCTTTGGGTCAAGGCCCTTGGCCGGCTAGGTGCGGAGCATGCTTTCTATGGCGGTAGAGTGGATGTGGCAGAGGCAGCGGTGCAAGAGGCGAGTGTGCTGAGGAGAAAGCGTATTGGTGACAAACACATGGCCTGTGGCGGCTGACTGAGAGGAGACAGAAGGAGAGGAGGAGAGGCAAGGTACATGCCACAGGTTGCCACGAGAGGTGGCGTGCAGTACGATAAGACCAAACGGACGCAGCGACACAGTGCCAACACCATGCGAGTGCAGAACGTCCATGCTCATGCGGTCAAAGGCAGTGAAGGACAGGATATCGAGCTCGAGACCAGGGACGAAGAGGACATCAGTCAGAAAGACGTCACCAGAAGGACCACAGAAACGAACGACGTCAACACCACCGACAGGATACACCTGTCCGGAGCCTATCCGGACACCGGAGACATCGCCAACAGGACCGAGCATACTAAAGGCCTCACAAGAGACCATTATGTGATGCGTGGCCCCGGAGTCGATGATCTAGGTCTTAGCAGGGTCGTGGACCAGGGTCGCCAGATCGCTGACGGTCACATGGCAGCAAGCAAGGGACGCGGACGCGGTGGAAGGAGGCGCGAACCGAGACTGCCAATCGCAAAGCCATGCAACATCGTCATGGGAAGGGGTAGCGGAGGCCCTGGGGGACGACGAGACAGACGAGGAAGTGGGACACGACCATAGCTCAATCTCAGTCATGCATGGTTGGGCAGGAGAGCAGGTAGTGATGCAACTCGCACTTCCCTGGGGAGGAGGGAGAGGCAGGCCGAGCTGGAGCTCGATGAACTACTCCAATTGACGCTCGCGGGAGGATGATCCAGAGTGTAGACGGAGTGCGGGGTGATGGCGCCAGAGCCCGGGTAGAAGGAGGACTGTGCCAGCGCCGACTGCTGCAACGCTGACGTCGGTTGGACTGGCGAAGCAACCGGAGTGGTGGAGCTGTTGGATGAGGTCGAAGTGTCAGAGTCGGCGAGAGCTACGGCGGCAGAGGAGAGATTGTGCTCCCGCTGGTGACGCATGGTGGCGATGACGCACGCCTCGTCCATCGACAGAGGGCACGTATCCCACCCGTGCCCGGGCTGGCCACAGTTGTGTGAGACCGAGCCTCCATCGCTGGACCCAGTCGACGGCCGCTGCTGCTGTTGTTGCTGACCCTTGCCTTTCTTGGTCTGACGCTTCTTCTTCCCTGACGACAATGAGGTAGCTGCGACGGGGGAGACGACGGCCACGGAGGCGACGGCAGGGGAGGCGAGAGCCTCCGTGCGTTGGAGGCAGGACTCTATACGAGCTTCCTCAATCCGGAGGAAGAGCTCGTATGCCCGGGGCATGAGGGTGTCCTGGGCCGCCATGGTGGAGAGGACGTCGTGAGAGTAGTGGACAAAGTCGTCCGCGTATGCGCCGGCGGCACTACGCTTGATGGTGAGGAGCGTGGCCAGAGGAGGTGGGGCAGATGTCCCGAGGCGATGAAGGATGTCCTCCGTCCGCTGCCAGTAGGAGGTGATCATCTCGATCTTCCCCATGTGCAGGGAGTTGAACTCCCGTAGTAGGCGGCTGGTCTCAGCCTCGCTAGACAGATGATGGGGATGAGTGAGGACGTGCCACGCGGCTACAGGGTCTGGGGTGGCGTCAGCGGGGAAGTCGTCGAAGAAGGGCTCGAGGGCAAGGTGGGAAGCCGGAGGGGCGACTGGGACTAGAGCACGGACGGCACGACCAGCGTCATATAAATGGTCGGCCAGGGTGGTGTCATACGGCAGGGTGTAGTATGCCCGCAAGCCATCACCCTGTGCCCAGTTCCGGAAGCTGAGGTCCCAGCTCCAGAACTGCTCGCCGGCCTGAAGCGGCGGTGGCAGCGTCTCAAAGTCCTTTTGCCTGCGGCTTGCACCGAGAGTGGGGCCAAGGACGGAGGTCACTGTTTGACGTTGGCGATGAGTCTGCTATTGCACCAGGTAGTGCGTGGCAGCAAATACAGCTGGGTTGGCGTACCCTGGAGGGTTGAAGGATGGCGGCGCACTGGAGGCAGTCCGAGAGACCAATGTTTGCAGTTCCGCAAGCTGTTGCATCAGGACGTCGAGCTGTTGTTGAAGACCAGCGAGGGGGTCAGGGTCGTCGCCAACAATGCCAGAGGGTTGCTACCACTACTGCTGCTGCTGCTGCTGCTATTTCTACTATTGTTGCTGCTCCTGTTGTTGCTGCTGCTCTTGCTGCTGTCAATGCTTTTGGAAAAAATTCGGCAGCATTTCCCCTGCACTGGCGCGTATGGGGGTCCGCCGGCGTTGTCTGGCACCTGTACGCCAGTCTTTTGCTGCTGCTGCTGCTATTCTCTGGCTCTTACACCAAGCTAGAAAACCTAGGCAGCTTGAATGATTTGTTGACATACGTTTTTGCCCAGTTTCTTTCACAAGATGAGTGATGCCCATGCGGACCGAGGAGGAAGTTGTAGATTTTGATAAGGATTAGGATGTGGTTGGACATCCTGTGGGTAAGAGCTAGAAAACCTAGGCAGCAGGTTGGGGCAGCGTCGTTGATGTAGCGTGCGGGCTTTCATGCTCGTTGCTTAAGACTGCTGCCCCCTCAGTCTGTTGCTCTAGAGTCTAAGCTCTGGGTTTGTTACTCAGAAACGCGTGCGCCAGTGTTAGCGCCAGAATGCAGCTGAAAACTGAAAGTGACTGATTAGGAATGAAGAATGAGCAACAATGGGAGACCCCTCCAAGTTCTAGCTCCCCCCCACTAGTGTAGAACTTGTTACTCAGCTAACCAGCCAATCATATGATAGACCTAGACCTATTTTCTGGCAGGCAGGGTTTTCTCGGTGAGTCCTGCCAGACNGTCTGGCACCTGTACGCCAGTCTTTTGCTGCTGCTGCTGCTATTCTCTGGCTCTTACACCAAGCTAGAAAACCTAGGCAGCTTGAATGATTTGTTGACATACGTTTTTGCCCAGTTTCTTTCACAAGATGAGTGATGCCCATGCGGACCGAGGAGGAAGTTGTAGATTTTGATAAGGATTAGGATGTGGTTGGACATCCTGTGGGTAAGAGCTAGAAAACCTAGGCAGCAGGTTGGGGCAGCGTCGTTGATGTAGCGTGCGGGCTTTCATGCTCGTTGCTTAAGACTGCTGCCCCCTCAGTCTGTTGCTCTAGAGTCTAAGCTCTGGGTTTGTTACTCAGAAACGCGTGCGCCAGTGTTAGCGCCAGAATGCAGCTGAAAACTGAAAGTGACTGATTAGGAATGAAGAATGAGCAACAATGGGAGACCCCTCCAAGTTCTAGCTCCCCCCCACTAGTGTAGAACTTGTTACTCAGCTAACCAGCCAATCATATGATAGACCTAGACCTATTTTCTGGCAGGCAGGGTTTTCTCGGTGAGTCCTGCCAGACGCCCGACAGCCCAATACCCGGGTGTCGTCCGTTTTGCCTGAAAACTGGACCATACCATAACACCGACGCTGCAAACGCAGTCGTGCGGTCAGAATCAGCTAGAAAAAATAGCAGTAAGGAGTTATGGCTGCCCGAACCCTGGCAGTGCCTACGACAGTCAGCAATGCCAAATAGGGCCATACAGCAGGAGACATGGACCCTAGGCACCGCATGATGCTGCAGACGCAATGCCACAACCAGACACATCGCTAGGTGCATGGAGACAGAATTTTCAGTGGCAGTGACTGCCGGCGGCCCGACCGCCGAGGAGGCCAAAAAAGCAGTTCTGCGCAGCGGATTCCTGTGCAAGATCTTCATGCATGAGTCAAGGAGGGGGAATTTGGGGAGCTGCTGCAAAAAAGTGTTTAAGTTAAGATTTCCAACGGGGATGAATCGAGGGACATTTGATTCGAGCAACAAAAGGGTGATAGTGGAAAAAATTTCCTAATGTGGGAATGGCCTGGGCAAAGAGGGCCACTTGTTTTTATTGTGGCTCACCAGGGGCCATGAGATCATACCCTCATTTGGCAGCTTGGTCTGCTATGAGGAGGGAGGGGAAGAGAATCCATAAGCCGCCTTTGGAAAAAGGTGTGATGGCAGCGGCCTTTGAGTAGACTTGGAGAACCATAACAGTGGGGTCATGAACATGGTTGGACGAAAGGAATTTGAGGAGGAAGGTGTCAATCTATTATAGGACATGAGAAGTTGGCGGAGATATACAAGAGTAGAAGAGCACTTTGCTATTCAACTAGGAGTTAAGGGCCATAACTATTGTGTGCATGGGAATCCTATACTTGGCCCAAATGCTTTCCGCTGCTTGTAGATGTTTCATTATAGGGTTCCAAGTGTGGGATAGATCTACTGTCGGCCTGGATATGAATGTGTTCAGTGGGGATCATGTAAGGGAAGGACAAGATAACAAGGGTGTGAGATCCATTTTGAAGGAGGTGAATTTTACGTAGGCTACTGTGCTAGGCCACAATGTGAAGGATGTGAGTGGACAGAGAGACTTTGGAGGGAGAGCTGAGGATAAGGGTTACGTCATCTGCATAGCCAATGAAGGATTCCACTCTAGGTGGGGTGGGGATTCTTAAAAGACGAGATCACTAAGCATCACGGATATGCTCGCGCATGCACAGGAAACGAAGGGAAGTGAATGGAAAGCCTTGGCACACTCCAAAGTGGAGAGGGACAGGTTCAATGAGGGTGCCATTGAGCAAAAAGCGGGTGGACGTGATTGAGTGGAGAAGCCTGAACCACTGGATGAAACTTGAGGGGAGGCCAAGGTTGCCACTTGATGGGAATAGGTATTGACGATTGAGAGGGCTGTGTACCTTTTCACAGTTAGTAGAGAGGAAATGGAGTGAGGTTTTGTTGTTGACAACACAGTGGTAGATATCATGTAGTTGAAGAAGAGCATGTAAAATACATCTCCCTTCTACGAACCCGGTTTGGTTTTTGTGATTGATGTAAGGTAGTGCGTGGGCAAGAAGAGAGGCCAGTGTTTTAGCAAAGATTTTATGTTTGACATATAGTAGGGAGATGGGATAACAGTTGCCAATATCTTGGGGGTCACCTTTTTCATGGAAAAGAGTGGTGATGGAAGATGCAAAGTCTGGATAGGCATAAGGATCCCGGAGGAGGGTGGTATAGAATGGGAGGAATTGGGAGGAAACCTATGGGAGGAACTATTTGGAAAATTTTGCTGATAGGCCATCTGTTCCAGGATCCTTGTGTGAGGCATGGGAAAGAAGGTATATTGAGATTTCCTGAGGAGAGATTGGTGAATTCAGAGTGGCGTGGTGGTGGGAGGCGCTTTGCTCGGGACAGGAAGAAGGAGGATAATTCTGAAATAGGATCCACGTGGCTGTAAACATGTGCAAAAAAGTTGCAAACAATGGAGGCCATGTTGTGGAATGATGTGTGAGTTGTACCATATAAATTGGAAAGGGCTAGTATTTGAGTTAGGGGATTCCTGGAGGGAATTCTACAAGATAGCAATGGGGAAGGGAGAGTGCCTTCCTCATTTGCAGGGGGAGTTTGCATTAAATGTGAGCTATTGTTATTGTTAGTTTTGCCAAAGTCAATGGGTCTTGGTTGGAGGTACAAATTAGAGAGACAGGTGATGACCAACTCCAGATGTTGAACTGTGCATTTCTTTTCCAACAAGCCTCTTGTTGACCATATAGGCAAAGGTAGCAAGTGAGCTCATGCTTGGAGAGTGGCCAGGTACATTGGAGAAGGCTAGGTAGGTGATGTTTTATCCATGGTCACAAAAGGATGGATGCATTGAGTTCCCAAGGTGCCTTTGGGGAGGGGGGGGATGCAAGTGCTAGCAAGGTGATAATGCTGGCTTGGAATTATGAGAGATTCGGTTCATGAGGGGCATGTGTTCAAGAGTATGAATAGGAAGGGGGAGGGAAGGAGAGTGGTATACTATGTCAAGGCAAGCTCAAGAAAATGAGGACGAGGAAACAAATGTGAACTGTCGGACGTGTACATGTAATGTGTGTAAAGAAGACCTGGAGGGTCAATGCCTCAAGAAGGGTGAGAAGGAGGAGGGAGTCGGGGTCTAGGGAGGGAGGTTGTTCGTCTTGTGTGGACGTAACACAATTGAAATCACTCACCACGAGGTGAGTAGCATGATCATAGAGCTTATTTTGGAGGTTCTCCAAAAGACTGTACAAACCATGGATTGTGGCTGTGCGTAAACTGTTATGATGGCGAGAGCGGTGTTGAGCCAATGTATAATAGAGGATAGAGTGAGGACCAGGATAAGGTCTAGAAATTTGGACGCCTTCATGTGAGGGAGATTGTGATTTCATGTGGAAGTAGGACATGCGGTAGACAAATGTAGTAAGATGACAAGATGTACGGATAACAACATGAACATCATGATCATTATCAAACTCCTAAATGAGGCCATGTTTTTCCCAAGAAGGGAGTCCATTGCAATTGAAGTAAGCAATTCTTAGCTGGCTTAGAATTCCTTACAACCAGAAGGGGCTATAAGGACCGGGGTTGGATGCGGCTCTTGAGATGAGGAGGTGGTGACAGCCGGAAGCGCACTTCCGTGAAGCCCTTTCTTGTGTGTGTGTGTGTGTGTGTGTGTGTGTGTGTGGCTAGGACAGTCTTAGAAGCG
>SZWC01001402.1:246403-257552 GCA_023375785.1 Penium margaritaceum | reverse complement strand
GACATGGCGCTTGCGATTCTTGTGACATCAGTGCATGAATCACAACATGTCCACCTCCAAGGTATCACACATGCATCAAAGGCTTATGAGAATCTTGCAGGTGTACACAAATCAACGGCTCTTGCACATCGCATCTTCATCCTTCAAAAGCTGATTTCGATGAGGGTGAACGAGGGAGAGTCGATTCCGGACTTCCTGTTTTAGTTTGAAGGACTGCTCCAACAAGTGACCCAAATGAACTGAGAAATCGACACCAACATGCAGGCCATGATCCTCCTCATGGCGCTACCTGAAAGCTGGGATCCTCTGATCACCATCTTTGGCGATTGGAAAGAGGAGGATTTGATGTATGTGGAATTGTCCGAGTACGTGCGCAACGAGGCCATGCGTCGCAGTGGTAGTGAGGCTAACATTTCAGCTTATGCTGCACAGTACGGTGGTCGTGGCAACAACTCCTCTTCTGGTCAGAGCAGCAGCGAAAGCGGTGGCGGTGGAGGAAAAGGCAATGGTGGCGGTGGAAAGGGTTCAAAGCGTCGTGTGCCATAACTGTGGCAAGCCTGGGCATTGGGCACGGAAGTGCAGGGCTCCCTAGAAGGGAGACGAAGATCATGGTGGTACAGACGAGGGCAAAGGAACGGGTAAGAAGGAGTTGACGTACATGATGGCAGAGAGCGTGCCCGCAACCAAGGGAGCTACACTACTCAAGCGTGGAGCCTACGGGCTCGACTCTGGCACAAACTACCACTCTTCAAGGGAGAAGGATGGGTTCATCTCCCCTGGAGACACTAAACGTTGCTTCAGGTGTGCCAACAGCACCCTTGTCCATGTGAAGGCGAGGGAGATAAGTTGATCAGCATCAACGTCACCGGTGCTGAAAAAGACTTGAAGCTGGAGAACATCGTCTTCCTGCCGTCTTTTGCGGCAAACCTCTTGTCAATGTCCAAAATCACGGACCACGACATGACGGTCGTCTTCACGAAGGAGGAGGCCGTGATTTTCAAGAACAAGGACATTTAGATATCCTATCCCAAGGAGAGACTTGTCGCATACGTCCTAAGAGTTGATGGGCTCTACGTGCAGTAGACCAAAGCCCTTGAGAGTACAAATAAGGAATATGCGGCGGTTGAAGAGCCCAAGTCTCCAAAGCCTGATGTTGCACTACAGGCCATCACCATGGTGGCCAACTCCACCGACACAGATGCTGAGCTATGGCACAAGCGGTTTGGTCATGTGGTTGTCAGCACATTCCAAGCTATGCAGCAGCACGAAGTGGTTCATGGGATGGAGGGATGCAAGGCCAAGGATGAGGGAAGTGTAAGAAGTTGTGTGAGCCATGCCTCCATGGCAAGGCAAAGAGAAAGTCCTTTGAGCCTAATGGGCAACGTGCGGCAGCAACCTTGGACCTGATTCACTCTGATGTGTGTGGACCATTCCGCACCCCTTTGAATGGCGTCAGCAAGTATTTCTTGACCTTCATTAATGACCACAGTCGCAAGATGTGGATCTACTTCCTCAAGACAAAGCGAGAGGTCAAGGAGAAGGTGCAAGAGTTTCTCGCAATGGTAGAGTGGTAGACAAGCAAGAAGGTCAAGGCATTGTGCACGGACAACGGTGGTGAGTACGAGGCGTGCAAAGGCTGGTTGAGCCAACACGGCATCAACCACCAGACCACAACGCCTTACACCCCCCAGAGTAATGGCGTTGTCGAGCGGATGAACCAGACTATCCTCGGCATGACACGAAGCATGCTCTTCGACGCGAAACTCCCACCTCCCTCCTGGGCCAAAGCTAGAAGAACTGCTTGCTACCTTGTGAATCTCATTCCAGCAGTCGCGCTTGGAAGGCGTGGTAAGAAGCAGCTCAGGACGCCACAGGAGGCTTGGTTATGGAAGAGGCCAGATGCCTCAGACTTGAGAGTCTTTGGCTGTACTACTTGGGCAAAGGTCCAAGCAGGAGAAGGAAGTGGCAAGCGAGATGCACTCGCTCGCAAGTGTGTAATGGTCGGATACAACACTACACACAAGGCATACAAGCTCGGGGACCAAGTGGCTAGAAAGCTCATCAGGAGCCAAGATGTCGAGTTTGCTGAAAGGACGCTCGACAAGGGAGAGTCGCTGGACCCTGTCCATGCTCCCAAATCAGGAGAGTGGGTTGTGTTGCTCGAGTCAGGTGATTAGGCACCTGAGAACTGGCAGATGATGCCAGCAAAGGATGGTGCTACAGGAAGAGTGACTGTGCAGGCTGATGCAACGATGGACTCTGACATTGAGTCTAAGTCGTCCAAGGCCTCTGAGTCAAACTTTGAGGCCGGTGGCTCTTCCTCAAACAACAGGTCACTGGCAGCGCAGGAGCAACAGCAACAACTAAGCCTTGAAGCACCACCAGGAATTCTCCGGCGTAGTATGTGCCACAAGAAACCTCCGCCCAAGTACGATGTTGAGAGTGCGGAATGGACCGGACTCAGCTGGTCATGCTTGGCTCAGGGAGAGCCTGTGACCGTAACGGAGGCTATGAACATGCCAGATACGACCAAGTGGAAGGATGTAGTGCATAGCAAACTCACATCCATTGAAGAGAACAGAACTTGGGTTCTGGTGGACAAGCCCCCAAACACGCACGTGGTGGGGTCAAAGTGGGTACTTCGGAAAACATTCAAGCGGGATGGTACTGTTGACAAGTACAAGGCAAGAGTTGTGGCGAAGGGGTTTTTCCAACGTACAGGCTCAGAGTACGAGGAGACCTTCGCACCTTTCGTCACCTTTGCCTCCATCAGATCCATGCTAGGCATCGCTGTTGCAAAAGATCTGGAGGTCCACAAGATGGATTTCAAGACAGCTTTCCTCTACGGGAAGCTAGACAAAGAAGTGCTGATGGAAGTGCCCAAGGAAGTGAAAGCTCAAGAGGGCAAGGTTTGAAAACTTGTCAAAGCACTCTACGGGCAGAAACAGGCCCCAAGGATGTGGTGCAAGGAGATGGACGGCTTCATGGTCGGGCTCACCTTCACGCACTACCAGAATGACCCTAGTGTCTATGTGCGGAAGGATGAGCAAGGCGTGATGCTGGTTGCACTATACGTTGATGACCCTATCAAGTGCTCATCGTCGGTCAACCTGTTGAACAAGCTAAAGATAGATCTCAACAATAGGTTCAAGATGAAGGACATGGGTCCGCTCGAGTTCTACCTCGGGGTAACCGTCCACCGCAATCGAGCACTAGGCACCATCGAGCTGAACCAGACCAAGTACATCATGGAGGTCCTCAAGCGCTACAACATGGAGGACTGCAAGCCCATCAGCACACCCATGACAACGGACATCAAGTTCTCCTCCTCAATGAGCCCAAGCACAGAAGCAAAACAACGTGAGATGGAGAACATTGTTGACCAGTCTGCTGGTGGCAGCCTCATGTATGCCATGTTAGAAACACGCCCTAACAATTGCTATGCCATGGGACAAGTGAGCAGGTTTATGGCCAATCGAGGGCCACAGCACTCGCAAGTAGTCAAGCGACACATGGGACTCCAGTTTGGAGACCAAGAAGGATCTGACCCGCTACGGCTCATGTGCTACATAGACGCCGACTAGGGAGGAAGAATCAATGACAGAAAGTCCACCTCAGGCTTTGTGTACCTCTTGAACGGTGGTGTAGTCTCTTGGGCAAGCAGAAAGCAAGACTTCGTCTCTCTCACTACCGCTGAGGTAGAGTACATCGCTCTATCAGAAGCATGCAAGGAGACATAGTGGCTATGTAGTTCGCTAGCTGAGATGAAAGCGCCACAAACGCAGGGAATGGAGGTCCGCATCGACAACAAGAGTGCCATAAAAATGGCAGAGGACGATGTCATCTCCGGGCGGACCAAGCACATCGACATCAGGTACCACTACTCATGTGACCTGTGGGCAAAGGAGATCGTTGATTTGGAATACGTGGAGATGAGGAAGATGCTTGCAGATTGCATGACAAAGGCGCCGGATAGCGAATTGCACTCTGCAGGTACTTGAGGCATCGATATGGTCAATGCAGCGGACGAAGACTGGGGCCAAGACTGCTAGAGAGAGGAGAGATCTCATAGCCAATGGACAGAGGTGCAAGGAAGCATTTGTTGACCTGATATGCTCCTTGTCCATGGCTGACATTTGGACAGGCAAAGGACGGACTAGGCATGCAGTGCTCCCTTGGAGTAAGTCCCCTAAGTCTGGTCTAGATAGATAAGGCAAGCACTGCTCCTTTGGAGCAAGTCCTCTTCGTCTAAACTGGATAGTATAGCCAGCAAATACTTCCTAGGACAACTCCTTGTGGCTTAGATGTTCCAGAGTTAGTCTCAGGAGAGAGAGGTCACTGGGTCAAATCCTAGCCCAGTGACTAATTTTCTTTGTGACCAAAAGGGTGATAGGAAAGTTCTAAGAGACATCTTAGAACATTCCAAGGTCCGTCCTGGTGGTTGGCGCAACTTGGCGGTTATAGGGAGGGCCATGTAGGCAGGAGGGATGATGCAATCCAGATTGCCCCCGAAGCGGCTCATCAAAAGGACCCACTACGCGCCTAGGCTAGAGGCTGGCTCTAGGACTATAAAAACCCGTCAGTTACCTGTCATTGAGTATAGTTCTTGCCTTTGAGACTCCTAACAGAGTTCTCCACTAGAGGCAGACACCAAAGAAGCATTGGTTGGTCTAAGCCCCAGGAGTTAGCTCCTTGCGCGAAATTGACCAAGTGGTAAGGACACAGTGCAAGAAAGTGATTCCTATGAACTGGTGAGTGTGGAACCTTTGCTCTGAGGATGATAGCATCTCTTGGTTGCAGTACCAAGAGCGGTTGGCGGGAACCATTGTGTTGGAACCCGTTTTTTGGACTGTTGCCTCACGTAGTTTGACATGGTGCTGTGTGTGAAGAGAGGATGATAGTGAGCGCTCTTGGAATGGAGGGTGAGGATGAAGTCGGATTTGTGTGTGGGTAGCTCGTCACTGTAGGTGGTGTAGAAGCTGAACACTACAATGACCGCAGGTACTCCTGCGCAGTGACCAACTAACCTTGGAGACGAGAAGCACGAAGACGCAAATTGACATGGTCCTCCTGAGTGATTGTACGAAGCTCAAATTACTACACTATCGCTGACAACTGAGGGAAGAGCACACACAGCTGATGCAGTCAATGTAGCACAGGCTGCCGATATGGCTACTATTGATGACGTAGCTAATGCGACTAACGCAATTGATGCTACTGATGTAGCCGATGCTGCTGATGCAATAGATGTTGGCGATACACCAGATGCTGTCAATGTAGCTGATATTGACGAATAAGCTGGTGGTGCTGATGTAGCTCGTGCTGATGATGCAGCAGTCACAAGTGATGCTGCAGGTGCTGTAGATGATGTCGATGGAGTGGATGCAAATGATATACGAAAAAGTGATGTTATAGAGGATGTATACAGTGAGGTAGCAGATGGAGCTGATATAGTATTTGGAGCAGATGATGACCCTGAAGGTGCCGAACCCGTCCATGGACAGGATCCCAATGAAGACGTCGACCCTAGTGATAAAGCTGGTGTACCTCATGCTAATAGAGGTATCGTTGTTGCTGGTGAAGGCGATGAAGAAGCTAACATGAAAGAGGAAGCTAATGAAATTACTGTAGTGGAAGGTGGAGCACTTGTTGCTGCTGTGGCAGCTATCACAACTCATGCAACTGGTGTTGTAAGCAGAGCAGCTACTACAAGAGAGGCTGGTGCCGATGAAGCTATGGATGCAACAAGTGACGCTGATGTTGCGGCTGCTAGTGAAGAAGTAGATGGAGCAATTGTCACAGTTGATGTAGATGGTGTAGATGTTAAAGATGATGCAAATTGTGTGGATGTGTTTGATGATGCTACGGTTGCTAAAGATGTAGAAGCTATAGATGATACTAGTGCTGGTGATGCAACAGATGGGATAGCCGGTGTAGCAAGTACAGCTATACCAACCGATCGAGCTGGTATTGTAGAGGATGCAAGAAGCGTGGATGTAGAATGTGTGGATATGTCTGATGCTGCTACTACTGCTAAAGATGTAGAAGGTACAGAGAACGCTACTACTGGTGATGCAACAGGAGGGGCAGCCGGTGTAGTAGGTGCTGTTATACCAGCCGATGCAGCTGCTACTGTAGAGGACACATCGCCTGCCAGGACTACAAGCTACAACTTCTGCTACATGTGGCCACGGTCACCATGCTTAGCTACAGTTGTTGCGCTATCCTACTACAACTAGTCACGTTCGCTACTGCTGCTGCTACTACACAACTTCATGTTGCACTATGCAAGTGTAGCACGCTGGCTCGCTGTTGATCTCTACATGTGCAAGCTGCTATGTTACTGACGCTGCTGGTGCTACTGTTTTGTGCAGTTTTGGTTGCAACTGCTTGCACACTACTACGTGGTGCTGCTGCTGCTGGCTGTTGCAGGCTGCTTGTGCTTGCTGGGAACACAACCGCAGATACATGCGCGCTCATAAGAACTGCTCGCACGCTGCTTGTAATGCTGCTTGTGCAAGCTGCTTCCACGCTTCTTACACGTTGCTTTCATGCTGCTTGCTTGCTGCTTGTGCGGCCTGCTCACACGTAGCAGGCACACGAGTAAACGCGTTAACTCACAAAACACACACTTCAACCAAAGAAAATGAGTGGGGTCGCTGCTGTCGGCGGAAGCTGTTGCCTTCTGTAGCCTAAACAAGAATCACGGTAGCACCCGATACACTTGTTATTGGCTCTAAACTAAAACCTGATTGGATGACATCCTTGATGCAATGTAGGTACATCTGCTGTTGTCCCAAGCACGTGTGTTGCTTCTTGCACCCTCATGCCTGCGTGGCGCCACGAGGCGCACCTCCACTGCAATTCCAGTTTGTTCTGCTGCTCTACTTCTCACACGTCCCCCTTCTGCTCTCATACCATGCTAAAATGAGTCTAAGGCATGCATGTCCATGCTTGAAGAGACATGAGCTCACTTGGTGAGCGGGAGACACGCACCGCCAAGATTTGGCTATGTTTGGAATATTTGACTTAAGAATGAAGGAGAGAGTACAATAAGCCCTATGATGAGCTTTTGTAGTGGGGACTGGTGGCTAGCCCACCAGGCTCCGTCATCCCCGCCACACCAAAAGGCACGGACAGGGAATACACATGTCATAGAACACAAAACCACAAACTGGAGGTCTCCCGAGGCACCAGAAAAGTCAACCGTGTGCTCCGGTCTCGACTGACAGGAAAATATCCAATATACCCCAAACACAGCCGGAGTATACACTGATACACTAGCATCATGGTCTAGCCAAGCTAGGCAAGTTCAGGCCTCCCGAGACGCCGGAACACGTAACCGGACGTCCGGGTATCAGCCACATGCAAGCTACACGTGTCTGACAAAAGGCCTCAATCAGAGGACTCGATCAATGGTGCTGGGTCTCCCGCGCTACCGGTGCAAACCACGGTATACCCGGGTCTCGACGATAGTGAGAGTGTACAACCTGTTAGAGACAATATGCAGTCAATCTCTATGGGGTCTCCCAGAGTACTGACACAAAATACCAAGTGCCCGGGTCTCGACCACCAAAACAACTCTATCTGACATGCACGTATGAAGTGAGCTGCTAGAATGAATCACACGTATCACAGAGGGAGTAAGGTAGCGACTCGAGAACAATCAACATACGCTAGAAGGCTCTCTCTACACAGGACTGCATGATAAATCAAACCCCATACGCGGACACTATTACTACTTTCTAGTCCCAAGAGATCGTGTTCACGACGTGGACATGTACATTCGGAGCAACATCATGGTGGAGACCTTGGCCACCTAGCCGAGGTTGGTGTTCACCATTGGATAGCTCGGCAACTGCCTCAAACGAGGCACAGTGGAAGTCCCTTGAGATTTCTATCAAACATTGTAAAGGCAGCACGATGTTACCAAGCATATGCACGACCTTGTACGAGAATGAGTGCATTGAAAAATGGGAGTGCTGGGATGACTACCTTTGATGTAGTAGCGACCACTACAATTAGAACCGCTAGGACAGGCAACTATGGTACAAGGCAAGGCAACAGTATGAAAGGAGTTAAATAGCTGCCACTACTTTAACACATTATTCTGGAGTACCTCTATGACAGCTACCACCACCACCCCTACGGGTCAGCCTTTTGGAAAGCCTTCCTTCTTGGTGCTTAGATCTAGACCCTGTTGGAATTCTCCTACATCAATGCCACAAGCCTGGCACCTCTACTAGCTTGGCTAGGAGACGCCCTGACTACCTGAAGGCGTGTCAACCTGCAAGACACACCAAGACTTTTTCTACAAGGTTGGGAGCTGTGGCAAGACGTTGCTTGCAACTTGGGCCAGGAACGGAGTCATAGCACATTATTGTACACAGGTTGCTATGAGACTTGTAGTTCACACAATTGTACTTGCACTTGTATTTCCATAACATAATCAAATCCCCTACTCCAAAACCTGTCGTTCCTTATACTTTGTACCCTTCTTTTAGAGTTTGTTCAAGTCTAGCTGCGCACGTGAGAAGCTTGGCACGAGAGCAGAGCGTAATCAGCCATTGCTGTAGTCGTGAAAAAAACCAACATTGTATTGGAGTAGGATTGCACTTTCAGCTAGCACAGCAGCAGTAGCATAATGAAGAGTTGGTGGGGATCCTCTCCACCTCTATCATATAGGAGAATGGCAGCAAAAAGATTGATGCATTCGCCTTGCAATTCAACCTGCACATTGCACAAGCCCAAAGGTTCTCAGCATGACAATGACACTTTCTTGCATGGTTTACGCATGGGCGAGGAAAAAGGATGCCACATTGCAGATCACGCACAAGGTCAAGCAGTAGAGGCGCAAAGCATTGGTGTAACAACCTACGGAGCACAACAGAGAGGCATTGAGGTAGTAGATTGGATCTCAAGTTCTCCGTTGACAAAAAGAGTAGCTCACTCATACTAATCAAATATCGCACACGCAGCAATCACAATAGTCATGGAAATTGCAATAGTCATGCTGCTTTACCAGCATAGAATACTCAAGTTCAACAATAGTAGCAGATACTTCAGCAACAACTAGCTTTGTATGAACAACAATAGTAGATGAAACAAGAAATGATGCAACATCAAATGTAACATCAGCTGCCAATAAAATGGTAACCACCTTTTTACAAATCATCAGCACACCTTCCTCAAGGAAGTCTGCCTAACGTGCAACCAGCCATCCCTGAGCAGGTGCAACATGGATCATCTAAAAGTAGAGGAGTGTCGTAATATTCTGTGGCACAACCGTAAGAAATGCCATTGGTGCCCCCTACAACAGCATTCCAACAGGCTTAACGGGCATCATGCCGCAAGCCTAAATGGCCCAGTGTGCAGCAACAGCAAGAGTGTTACCCGTTTAGCCACATCCAGCCATACCCATACAAGAGACCCTAGTGCAATTCCCAATACCAGTAGCATCAAGAACACCATTCACCGCTCGAGGAGTGTAATGCTCATTGCTATAGCATCTTTACAGCATTAGATCCCACAATGGGCCCACAAGTTCAAGCAAGTCACACAAATCCACCGCCTATGGGAATTCTACAACGGACACTATTCATCTCCACCACTCGGATCGCCAGCACTAGTAGTGTTGGACTTTGAGTACTTCACCATGGCTGCGTTCATGGTTCTGGATAATCAATTCAGCCATGGCATTCAACAAACCAATCATGATGTTTAAGAACTTGGCTTTACCTTCACATCATGCTTGGTCCAACTTGTTACGGACCTACATGTCGGCAGACTCTACCTTCAAGTCAGCACCTCCTCACCGAGGTAGCACACATCAGCCTCAGTGCCTTTTTTCAACCGGCCTAAGGCAAACAGACTAGAAAACAAAGCCAACACAATAGCACCTACCGTCCGTTCCTAGAATTTTAGCTAGGAGAAGATGTCACCCTCAAGATCATGGTTCTACACTGAGCAGCGCGTAGGCAGTCAATTGCTAGCAACTGTATCCACTTAAGACTCGGTCATTTTCACATGAGGTGCTAGTCAAAGACTAACACCTATGGCCTAGACCAACCAGTGTCTTCTTTGTACTGTTTCTTAGTTGGAAAACTTTGTGAGGAGCATCTTAGGAAAGATTGTGTAATTCGAATGAGGAATGAGCCTGGTGCATTGAGTCCTATGCCTGGCTTCTGAGGTATGCGGGTAGTGGCACTTTTGGGGTGGCCACTCTAAACCACTTCACAAGCATACCAATTGGCACATCGAGTGACCGCCAAGTGGCACATCCTCCTCATGCATGGAGAAATGTCTAAAAAAACTTCCCCTGTGCAGGAAGGTAAAAAACGTTCCTGCGTACATCAAGGCTTGATGGCAAGACCTGTTGTCCCTAAGTCCAACATGCTATCCGTTGCGCTACACTTGTGGTGTCTTGCTTGGACTTGCACCACGAACAATGTTTAGTGGACTTACTCCAAGGGAACAGTGCATGCCCAACCTGTCCGTTAAGCCATAGTAGTGGCCATGGGACACAAAAGAACAACAATCTCTCCATTGCACCTCAGGCCACCTGTTGTGGTAATCTTGTTCCGCATGAACCCGCAACTCTATGTTGTATTTGTGCACATCAGCTGTCTTGGTCTTCATTTCTCATCTTCTGCGTCCACGATGTCGATTCCTAGAGCGCCTCTACCATGCAAGTCACTGTCTCGTAGCTTTGTCAAGAAGCCCATAAGCATTTTCTGGGTTGCGACGTGCTCTAATTCCATGACACCGTTGGCAACAAGGTCACGTGAGTAGTGGTACCGAAATTCATTTCGCTTTCCAGGCCGGGAGACCATGTCATCCTGTGCCCTGGCGATGGCATGATCCTTGTTGATGCAGATGACCCTTGCTTCCTCTTGTGGTGCCTTGATCTCATCAAGCAAACTGTGAAGCCACTGTGTTTCCTTGCACACTTCGAAGAGTGCGATGTACTAGGCCTTAGTAGTAGAAAGCGAGACACACTCTTGCTTCCTGCCCGCCCACGAGACCGCACCATCGTTGAGAAGGCAGCCAAAGCCTGAGATGCACTTCCTGTCGAAAATTTGCCCTCCCCAGTTCATATCACTATAGCATGTCATTTGTAGCAAGTCTGACCCTTCTAGACCTCCAAACC
>SZWC01001402.1:208807-235461 GCA_023375785.1 Penium margaritaceum | reverse complement strand
GGCGAGGGAAGAAGGGACGTGCAAGGAAGGTCGAGGGAAACGAGGATCGACTTCCCGCATGGACCAACATCATGAGAGTAGAAGGAAACATGGAAGGCATAAGTGTCATCAGGTATAGGGGCTTTTGCGGTGGAAATTGAAGACAGGAGAATTCTCCTAGGTCTGATGGGAAGCGGGGGACGCGGTCATTGCGTGGAAAGATGTCAACACCGTGGACCCATATGGATAGAAGGATACAGAGAATAGCAATTTCATGGGAGAATATCAAGCACTCCTATGCTGAAGTGGCAAAACATGGCGGATTGCGGAAACACCAAAGAATAAAAGAAGATGAAGACAAAAGGTTGGGAAGTTAGTGGATGGGGAAGAAGATGGCTCAACATTAGGGGAACATACAAACTATTGATGTATCATACATGTGTATGAGGAACGAGACCCATGCCACAACAAGCCCGTGTGGAGCCCCACGTAGTATTTTAGAGCGCCGTAGACAAATGTCCACGGGGAAGCTCTTGCAGGATTCGCGTAGAAGCATAATAGTATCCACGGCACTGAGCATACTAGTAGACGTGGGTGTTCCCCGTGAGAGCACAATCGGCAAAAGAGTACTAGCCAAAAAATGAGGCAAGTTTTTCTGGGGTAGCACTGTTAATGGTATGGTGAGCATGGACACTTCCATGCTCTTTGCCTAGCGGAACTGCACTAGGAACCTTCATATTCTGTCACAAATGCCAACATGTAGCTAGGTTCATGTTGACGTTAGGCATATCACATAGTTCTCAGGACAACCTGTAGTTCAATACTGGTTGCCGTGGTGTGTGAATACTCATCATGGTCTACCATGTGGAAGTACTAGAGGAGGAGAAGGATAACAGTCACAATCAAAGTCAGGTAATGGTGAGTAGCAGTAAAATCACATTGTGAGTTTGATACAGGAGCAATTCCGGCAAACACACGACAGGCCTTCGCCCATGATGGAAGGTATCATTATGTTAGAGAGCTTGGAGAGTGGGTGCAGCGGGGCTTTCCACTGGCCTTGTTCTGTGTAGTAGGCACTGGGTAGAACCAACCAGGAGTGCTTCTTGGAAGTGAGCCACATGGTCGAGTCCCTAGAGGAACCAGCACAGCCAGCAGCACGCTAGGTGTACTACTACAGAATCCTGCAACGACGCACCTTGGAACAAGGTGTAAGAGGATTTTTGGTGAACCTAGAAGTCCCCTTTGGGCCTCTAGGGTAATAGGAGGAAGAAGTAATATTACATGGTGGACATCGCCTCTGCAAACACTTACCAGATTTCTAGTGCAGTAGTAAGTAGCTGGAAGCCAACAGAGTGGACCGTCAGATCCATGCACTTCTCAACTCCACGTGTAGCAATGATCTTTCGAGATGCTGGGAGGAGCAATAACCCCTGGTAGGCATCATCAACTCCCGCAAGTCCTATATCAGATGTAGCACCAAGTGTAGATGACACATCCGAGAGGACTAGTAAGCTTTTGTAACACATAATCCTCCTACGCAGACATTGGGAATGCTGTAGAAAGAAAGGGACCTAGACAATACTCCCATAACATATCGGGTAGAGTANGATTTCTAGTGCAGTAGTAAGTGGCTGGAAGCCAACAGAGTGGACCATCAGATCCATGCGCTCCTCAACTCCACGTGTAGCAATGATCTTTCGAGATGCTGGGAGGAGCAATAACCCCTGGTAGGCATCATCAACTCCCGCAAGTCCTATATCAGATGTAGCACCAAGTGTAGATGACACATCCGAGAGGACTAGTAAGCTTTTGTAACACATAATCCTCCTACGCAGACTTTGGGAATGCTGTAGAAAGAAAGGGACCTAGACAATACTCCCATAACATATCGGGTAGAGTAGCACTTGGAGCAGAGTGGACGACCGGCTCCTTCCGCTTCCACGTTCTCAGTCCACAATCCGCAGCCACCATAGATAGGAGTAAAACAGATTAATAGTCATGAGGCCCAGTTGGACAATCTTGTACCAATGTACCAGGTACAGGAGCCGGTGGATGTGGGGATCCACACTTTAGGTCCGTTTGGTTTGCAACCTGACGATGTCCGCATGTTGGTCTTTAGTGTCTACCTTTGGTTGGACACTCTGTGAGGAGGCTCAAAGGCAAGAACTGTAAATGGATGCATGCAAGATACAGCCTTTTATACTTGTAGAGCTTTTCTTAAGCTTCTGCTTGTAGTGGCTCCACTGGAGCCAACCTCAACCTACAGTCCTACTTGGCGCATCATTAGAGTGCCATGTGTCATCCTCTCGCCAAGTCAAGCTCTAGTAAGCTTTCTAGAAGCTTCTTGTCCCAGTTTAGGCCACAAAGAAGATTGTGGCCATTGTGGGGATTGAACTTGCGACCTCTTATTTGAGACTCCGGTGCCTATTCAACCAGGTAAAAAAGGTATGGTTCCTATGATGAGCCAAAGGGGACATACCCATTATGGGTAGTGCATTCCCGGGCCATATGAGAACAGACAAAGGGGATGTACTCCATAGAGAAGTGCATGCCTTGTTTTTATGTGTAGTTATCTAGCTAGGCAGTGGACAAGGTGCATACTATTTCAACATTCGTGAGTTGGCTCGAGACATGAGCAAGAAGACTGATATTGTTCAATGTCCCAACTCCAAGTGTCAAATCTGTGAATACTGGAAAAGAGAGGAGGCAGCACGAGAGAGTGACTCAAAGAGATGATGTAGTAGAACAAAGGAGTGGCAATAGCAGAGGATGATGATAACACCGATGAAGTTGATGGAGAAGAAATGGTAATTGTAGCAACTCGATGAAGATCGAGTAGAGGAGGCACTGCAAGAGGTGGAGGCGGTGGCGGAGAAGTGACAGTTTCACGAAGTCACAGAGGTTGTTGGGAGGAGAGGAGTGAAAGGCAAGAATGTGAGCTTGTGAGAGCTGTGGAGAAGTCATTAGTGGAGAAACATGGAATGATAAAAGCAAGAAAATGAAAGCAGTAAGAAACTTAGAAGAAGATGATGGTAGAAAGTGGCTTCAGAGCTATTAGCAGCGGCCGATGACGAAGAGTCGTTTGATGTTTTCACGGGCATAGGATTGGACGTAACGTTTGATCGTAACAATCGAAAGTCACTGCCGTTTGAAAAGCTCTCAAGTTGATGCTACTGATGTTAGCTGTTGATGAAGCTAAGAGGTGCATAATGGCGATATCGATAGGCACTGGGAAGAACGGTGATACAAGCAATGAAGTGGTGAGGAGGAACCAGGTGATGTCACCTGAGGCTTTGATACCATGTCAAAAGAATGGAGAGAGCAGCAAGGGCAAGGATAGGAGCAGGTACAAGTAAAGCAATCCGACAATCATGTATATGTATATATGTTGACAAAAGCAAGGAGAAATGTAAGGACTTAGTTGTAGAAGCTTTAATGAAGAGATGCACATTTGGATACAGCGGAAAGGTACAAAAGTATAGAGTGACAAAAGGATGAAGCAGAGAATACTAGCTTGATAGGGCGACTGATACGCTGAGAGCACTTGAGGAAGGAGGCAAAGCTGACAAAACAAAGAGGATCAAAGCTGAGAGCTGGAGTAGATGACAATGGGAGGATGAGGAATGAGCAAGTAGAGGGAAGAAACAACAACAATGCCAACAAACTAAAGGCAAATAGGGATGAAAAGAATGTTCTTGGTTAACTTCAAGGAAATGAACATCCTCAATGGTATACAACAAGACAGGGCAAAAACTAGTATAACGGCCTCTTTTAGCTAGCCAGATGCCTTTCTGACATAGTCGTGGTCTTTAGGGGCCGCTAGCCTCTAGATCCTTGATTATGACCGACAGTCCATTGGAAAGGTGGTCCGTATTGGGTCATTGAGGAGTCCGAACCTTACGGATAACTCAGAGTATCGGAGGGATTTTGTCAGTGTTGACTTCATTATTCTGAGATACTTATCTTCGCAGCAACCTATGCTATGTTCTGGCTCTTCACTTGCGATCACATGGTTCTGGCAGCAAGAATGGCTGAGCTGTGGTTGCCCCATCCTTGAGGAACATGGACACAACATCTACAACTAGTCACAAACAATACGGACCATCACTTGTACCATCTTCATCAATGAATATCGAGTTTCCGACTTCATTCTTGGTGGATGCAAACATGAGAAAATCCCACAACAACCTTATCACCTCTACCATCCAGCCTTTCTGCTCAACTGGGAGCACCTATCTAACTTTGTTCATGTGTTTCTTTACGCTCTACAAAGGTAGGAAAGGAATGGACCAGACCTTTGGTTCTATCTTTAGTAGAAGGCATGGAAAAGATGCTTGATTTCTGTCACCTGTCAAGACAGTCCTCACTCTCCTCCCTTTTGTTTGGAGCTTTGAAGTAATCCATTGCTTAAAATTGATCTCATAAAGTAAGACAAGGAACAAAAAGAGGAGGACAAAGTAGTTATGAAGCACTTTGCATCTCCTTCATGTGCCTGACGCACAGTGTTCAGAGCCGGGTGTCGAGATTTACTACAAAGAGGAGAACAATGCTAAGGAATAGCAAACCCCAATCTACATCTATCTCTATGCAAAGCTCATTGGTGAGTTTGCAATCACAAATACCTTCCTTGGCAGACCCAGATACCTTGGCAAGCGCTGCTCTAGTGGTGAACTGGTAAGGAAATAGGAACACCAAAATCAAGGGATCAGGTATTGGCTTCGTCCTTTCATAAGCCAACACTTTCACCCTCTCCTCTCTACTCATCCTAGTGACACAAAAGCCATGAGGAAGGGTCTCCTTGAACGTTGTCATGGACGAATTCCTCATAACTGGGAGGAATATTGCTAGAAACGTCTATCGACCTCAGGGGGCCTATTGGAAAAAGAGATTTTGATAAGGTTTTTTTTCGTTCTCAATAATGGTTAAGGTCCAAGACCGAACCACCTTGACTTGAATGGCTCTTCCGTCAGACAAAGTGTTGCGGTCCAAATGTTAAGTCATATCCTTACAACGTGTCATGTGTCAGCCACGTCTGGCTAGCGGAAAGAAGTAGTTGCCTTAATGCTTTATCATGTTTTTCCTCTATATGTAGAGGATGTTCATTCCCTCAATTTCAACCGAGAACATTCTATGCATCCACTTTACGTTCTATTCCACGACATCATAACCGTATTCTTGCTATGCTCGCTGACCTCTCAGCTCTTCCTCACCATCCACTTAGCTCTCATACCTCCATCACCTCCCTCCGTCATTATCACTTTGTCAAATAAACTTCTCGTGTCTGAACATCAATGTTGTTTCTAAACCGTCCATATTCTCACCGCACCCTGTGCATCCAAGCTCTTTGCTTAGACTCTGGCCTCTTGCCTATTGTTTTCTCCGGCTAACTCATTGCACAGTCTCCTAGCTCCTTCATCAGCATCTCCACTTTTGTTGCTTTGTCCTGCTTCTGTCTACTTTTTCCATCGTAGTCAATGCTCTCTTCCTTCTTCTCACAATATGTAATCCACAGCTCCAACATAGCGGAGTTCAATCCCATCTGCACACGCATGACCACAACATGTGAGCTGAGTTTCTGCATGGGTTTGAGCACGGAGGAGGAGGCGGAGATGACGGATGTACCATATCATTATGTAGCTATTAGGATCATGTTGGCCATGGTTGTGACAAGGTAGGACTCACCTTTTTTTGAGGAGTAGGTGAGTTGTTACATCGCTGATATAGGACTGCTACAGTGACAAGCGGCAAGTATGCTCTCCATTGACTCCACGTGACAAAACAGTTGTTACTCATCTTTGGTCAGAGGGCGTGGGACATATTTCTTGAGTTTGTTGGCTACCTAGACGCCAGCAGGACGTGTAATGTGGATGAAATGAAATCAAAATCAGGGTATGAATTCCTGGTTGGTGTTGTTGTCAGCTAGGAAGAAAAATGACCGTGTGGTATTCTCCATCACTAAGATTGAGTTAATTGCAATGGAAAAAGTAGCGGTGTGGCTTGATTATGGCTGCGGTGGTTCTTTAAGGAAATAATGGTACCGTAAAAGAAGCGAACAGTGCTCGATGTCAACAATATGATTGTAATAATCGTAACGCAGAACCCGGTAGTACACTAGATGACCAAGCACAATACACGACTGAACCTTGTGCTGTCTGTCCTTGGACTTGGTGGCCAATGGAGAAGCGGCAGCTGTGCAGTATGGTACAAAGCTCATGCTTGCCAACGCCATGACCAAGGTATAGACCAAGGACGGGCACGACGTGACTTTCATGGAGATTGGTCTATGTATCGGGGCCAAATGATCTGAGAACCCCAAGTTTGCAACATCATAGCAATCGTACAAGGGGGATATTGTCGCTTGTGCCCCTTGCCATGCATGCCATTGAACATATTTCTATGCAAACAGCTGTAAAAGAGTTTTGTGTATGATCTGATTGCAGATTTGGATTCTTTAGCATTTTCCATGTAAAAGGCATCTTTGTTTTGCTCAATTTGGTTGAGTGAGTAGAAAGGTAGCCTTATTCAGAGTTTGGATGTTCGGTCGGCATAATTTGGTATTCACCAGCTATGGCGGGTAATTCCTTGCCAGTGGTTCGACTCCACAAAGATCTAAAGGCACTCATTGCAAAAAGGAAGGATCCAAGGAGGTCTCCTTATGCAGTAGTGACTTAGCTTTGATTTATGGGCCTGGAAAAGTTGCTTTCAAAGGCCATCATTAGAGCACCTCCCCTGGCCTAGTGTTTATGGCATGGTGCTTAACTCCACCAACGGGCTAATTTGATGGTCGTAGCAGGGGACTATGATGCTCCCATTTGGATGTGCTTGTATAGGTCAAAAACCTTATTAAACTTCACTTCATCGACTTCATTAGCCTCATCTATTTCCCCTCTATGTCATCATCCTGCTCATTCATTTCATCAGTTTCATCACCTTCATCACGTGCAACGCCTGTAGGTTACCCCTATGCCCAGAATAATTGTCAATCCATCAATTCTTTGCTCCCATCCTCCATCATCAACATCATACGCCTGGTACAAGGATTGGTCTAGTCCATCCGCCAATTTTGCAGTAACCTGCACCCACGCCAAATCCTCTCTGTTACGCACGCAACACGCTTACACCCAAAGCTTTATCATCAACCATAATCCTCCTTTGTGTACATGCATCTTCTGCATGTGAAGCTATCACAAGGTCCTACACAAGTTCGCTTGTGATTTTGTGTGGTGAGAAGCCACTACAAACATCCTACTTGGCCAGGATCCTTTGTGTACATGCATCTTCTGCATGTGAAGCTATCACAAGGTCCTACACAATCCTTGATGATCTCTGTAGATGGTAAATGGCTTGCTGTTCTTGATGAAGTTGCGACAGTTTCCGAACATCGAAAGGACAGCAAGACACTCTCTTTTGAAAAGTGAATACTTGCTCTCCACGTCATTGAGGGCTTTGTTTGCAAACACAATGGTCCTTTAGATCTTCTACTGTCTTTTTGTGCATAATATGGAACCCAGCCCCTTAAAGGACCAGTCAGTGGTGATGATGAAGGGGAGGTTGAAGTCGGGGAATTCTAGTATTGGTGCTATGATTTGGCAGAGTTTCATTTCTTCCCACATTGCCTGATACGCGTCTGTCCAAGTAGAGTTCACATCCTGATGCATCAGCTCTTGGAGTGAGAAAACGATCTTGGAATGGTCGCGTACAGAATGTTGGACACAATACAAGGAAGTGATTCCTACGAACTGCTTAGTGTGGAGCCTTGGCTCTGAGGGTGATATCATCTCTTGGCTGCAATACCAAGAGTGGTTGGCGGGAACCATTGTGTCGGAACCCGTTCTCTACACCGTCGTCTCAAGCAGGTTGACAAAGGGTTATGGGCCCACACTGACTAGTTGTAAAGCACGCTTTAGCGCACTCTCTCGCCCTCTCTGTCTTGTAGCGTGCATTAGCTCCATCAGCTCCATCTCCTCCATCTACCCCATCAGCTCCAACAGCAGGTGCTGGCACTTAGCAAACAAGGGCCAAGGATAAGCTCTGCTCTTGGAGGTAGGACCCTTGGGCCCTAACCAGGATAAGCTGTGCCCTTGGAGGCACGACTCTGGGTTTGCTAGTGTGTGTTCTTCTCTGTTTGCAGGTGATCAATGGCTAAGGGGTTAGTAATGGATCTGCATCTTCATAACCGGTAGCAAAGAACAGTCTACATCAGCCTACATCGGCCTCAACGAGCATAGAAGTAGAGAAGCAGAGAAGCGGAATGACGACACTCTTGACGCTCACTCTCGAGCAGGTCAACGGTGGGATGTCAAAGTTCAGAGGGCTTGGTTTTTGCATGTGGAAATGGCAATTTGACATTGTCATAAAGGTGCATGGCTACTTGAAGATGTTCCTTGGAGAAGAGGTTGAACCTCCAAAAACAGATGTTGCATATGAAGCGTGGAGTCTCAAAAATGACATGGCGCTTACGATTCTTGTGACATCAGTGCATGAGTCACATCATGTCCACCTCCAAGGTATCACACATGCATCAAAGGCTTATGAGAAGCTTGGACGTGTACACCAATCGACGGCTCTTGCAAATCGCCTCTTCATCTCTCAAAAGCTGATTTCGATCAGGGTGAACGAGGGAGAATCGATTCCGGACTTCCTATTTCAGTTTGAAGGACTGCTCTAACAAGTGACCCAAATGAACTGGGAAATCGACACCAACATGCAGGCCATGATCCTCCTCATGGCGTTACCTGAAAGATGGGGTCCTCTCATCACCGTCTTTTGCAGCTGGAAGGAGGAGGATTTGATGTATAAGGCAGTGTCCAAGTACGTGCACACGAGGCCATGCGTCGGAGCGGTAGTGAGGCAAACATTTCAGCCTATGCCACACAGTATGGTGGTCGTGGCAACAACTCCTCTTTTGGTCAGAGCAACAGCGGAAGCGGTGGTGGTGGAGGAAAAGGCAATGGTGGCGGTGGAAAGCGTTCAAAGCATCATGGGAAGTGCCATAAGTGTGGCAAGCCTGGGCATTGGGCACGGAAGTGCAGGGCTCCCAAGAAGGGAGATGGAGATCATGGTGGTAGATATGAGGGCAACGAAAAGGGTAAGAAGGAGTTGATGAACATGATTGCTGAGAGCGTGGCAACAACCAAGGGAGCGGCACTGCTCAAGCGTGGAGCCTACAGCACAAACCACCACTCTTCAAGGGAGAAGGATGGGTTCATCTGCATAGGAGACACTAAATGTCGCTTCAGGTGTGCCAACAGCAGCCTTGTCCATGTGCAAGGCGAGGGAGATAAGTTGATCAGCATCAACGTGAACAGTGCTGAAAAAGACTTGAAGCTGGAGAACGTTGTTTACCTGCCGTTCTTTGTGGCAAACCTCTTGTCAGTGTCCAAAATCACGGACCACGACATGACGGTCGTCTTCATGGAGGAGGAGGCCGTGATTGTCAACAACAAGGACGTTTAGATCTCCTATCCCAAGGAGAGTCTTGTCGCATACTTCCCAAGAGTTGATGGGCTCTACATGTTGCAGACCAAATCCCTTCAGAGTGCAAATGAGGAATATGCGGCGGTTGAAGAGCCCAAGTCTCCAAAGCCTGATGTTACACCACAAGACGTCACCATGGTGGCCAACTCCACCGACACAGATGCTGAGCTGTGGTACAGGCGGTTTGGTCATGTGGCTGAGTACACATTCCAAGGTATGCACCAGCACGAAGTGGATCATGGGATGGAGGGATGCAAGGCCAAGGACGAGGGAAAGTGCAAGAAGTTGTGTGAGCCATGCCGCCAAGGCAAGGCAAATAGAAAGCCCTCTAAGCGTAGTGGGTAACGTGCGGCAACAATCTTGGACTGGATTCACTTTGATGTGTGTGGACCATTCCGCACCCCTTTGAATGGCATCAACATGTATTTCTTGACCTTCATCGATGACCACAGTCGCAAGATGTGGATCTACTTCCTCAAGACAAAGCAAGAGGTCAAGGAGAAGGTGCAAGAGTTTCTCGCAATGGTAGAGCGGCAGACAAGAAAGAAAGTCAAGGTAATGGGCACGGACAACTGTGGTGAGTATAAGCCGTGCAAAGGCTGGTTGAGCTAACACGGCATCAACCACTAGACCACCACGTCTTACACCCCCCAGAGTGATGGCGTTGTCGAACAGATGAACCAGACTATCCCCGACATGACACAAAGCATGCTCTTTGACGCAAAACTCCCACCTCGCTTCTTGGCTAAAGCTACAAGAACTGCTTGCTACCTTGTGAATCTCATTCTAGCAGAAGCCCTTGGAATGCGTGGTAAGAAGCACCAAGAGAACGTCACAGGAGGCTTGATCAGGGAAGAAACAGGATGCCTCATACTTGAGGGTCTTTGGCTGTACTACTTGGGCAAAGGTCTAAGCAGGAGAAGGAAGTGGCAAGCTGGATGCACTCGGTCGCAAGGGTGTAATGGTCGGATTCAACACTACACACAAGGTATACAGACTCACGGACCAAGTGGCTAGAAAGCTCATCAGGAGCCTAGATGTCGAGTTTGATGAAAGGACGCTCGACAAGGGAGAGTTGGTGGACCCTGTCCATGCTCCCAAATCAAGAGAGTGGGTTGTGTTGCTCGAGTCAGGTGATCACGCACCTGAGAAGTGGCAGATGATGCCAGCGAAGGATGGTGCTGCAGGAAGAGTGGCTGTGCACACTGATGCAGCGACAGACTCTGACACTCAGTTTGAGTCGTTCGAGGCCTTTGAGTCAAAATCTGAGGCTGGTGGCTCTTCCTCAAACAACGGATCACTAGCAGCGCAGGAACAATAGCAATAACTAAGCCTTGAAGCACCACCAGCAACACTCCGACGTAGTACGCGCTAGGAGAAACCTCCACCCAAGTATGATGCTGAGAGTGCGGAATGGACCGGACTCAGCTAGTCATGCTTGGCTCAGGGAGAGCCTGTGACCGTAACGAAGGCTATGAACATGCCAGATGCGACCAAGTGGAAGGAGGCAGTGGATAGCAAACTTGCATCTATTGAAGAGAACAGAACGTGGGTTCTCGTGGACAGGCCCCTAAACGCGCACGTGGTGGGGTCAAAGTGCGTCTTTCGGAAAATGGTACTATTGACAAGTACAAGGCAAGAGTTGTGGCGAAGGGGTTTCCCAACGTGCAGGCTCAGAGTACGAGGAAACCTTTGCACCTGTTGTCACCTTGGCCTCCATTAGATCCATGCTGGGCATCGCTATTACAAAAGACTTGGAGGTCCACCAGATGGATTTCAAGACAGCTTTCCTCTACGGGAAGCTAGACAAAGAAGTGCTGATGGAAGTGCCGAAGGAAGTGAAAGCTCAAGAGGGCAAGGATTGCAAAATGGTCAAAGTACTCTACGGACTAGAACAGGCCCCAAGGATGTGGTACAAGGAGATGGACGGCTTCATGGTTGGCCTCACTTTCACGCATTGCCAGAATGACCTTAACTTCATGTACCTTAATGTGCGGAAGGATGAGCAAGGCTTGATGCTGGTGGCACTGTACGTGGATGACCTGATCATCTGCTCGTTGTCGGTCGAGCTGTTGAACAAGCTGAAGAGAGATTTCAGCGACAGGTTCAAGATGAAGGACATGGGTTCGCTCGAGTTCTACCTCGGGGTAGCCGTCCACCGCAATCGAGCAGCAGGCACCATCGAGCGGAACCAGACCAAGTACATCATGGAGGTCCTCAAGCGCTAAAACATGGAGGACTGCAAGCCCATGAGCACACCCATGACAACAGACATCAAGCTCTTCTCCTCCATGAGCCCCAGCACGGAAGCAGAACAGCATGAGATGGAGAACATTCCGTAACAGTCTACTGTTTACAGCCTCATGTATGCCATGGTGCAAACACGCCCTAGCATTTGCTATGCTGTGGGACAATTGAGCAGGTTCGTGGCCAATCTAGGGCCACAGCATTGGCAAGCAGTCAATCGCATCATGCGCTATCTATAGAAGACCCGACACATGGGACTCCAGTTTTGAGGCCAAGAAAGATGTGACCCTCTACGGCTGGTGTGCTTCATAGACGCCGACTAGGGAGGATGAATCGATGAAAGAAAGTCCACCTCAGGCCTTGTGTACCTCTTGAACAGTGGTGCAGTCTCTTGGGCAAGCAGAAAGTAACACTGTGTCTCCCTAGATACCACTCAGGCATAGTACATCGCTATGTCGGAAGCATGCAAGGAGACACAATGGCTACGCAGTTTGCTTGCCGAGATGAAAGCTCCACAAACGGAGGCAGTGGAGGTCCGCATCAACAACAAGAGTGCCATCAAAATGGCACAACATGATGTCATCTCTCGGCGGACCAAGTACATCGACATCAGGTACCACTCCTCACGCGACCTGGTTGCAAAGGAGATCGTGGACTTGGAATACGTGGAGACCAGGACGATGCTCGCAGATCGCATGACAAAGGCGCTAGACAGCGAATTGCACTTTGCAGGTACTCGAGGCATCAGTATGGTCAATGCAGCGGACAGAGACTGAGGCCAAGACTGCGGGAGAGAGTAGAGATCTCATAGCCAATGGACAGAGGTGCAAGGGAGAGTTTGTTGACCTGATATGCTCTTTGTCCATGGCTGACATATGGAGATACAAAGGACGGACTAGGCATGCGGTGCTGCCTTGGAGTAAGTCCCCTACTTCTGGTCCAGATAGACAAGGCATGCATTGCTCCTTTGGAGCAAGTACCCTTCGTTTAAACTGGATAGTATAGCAAGCAAACACTTCTTATGACAACTCGTTGTGGCTTAGACGTGCTAGAGTTAGTCTCTGGAGTGAGGGGTCACTGGGTCAAATCCTAGCCCAGTTACTAACTTTCTTTGTGACCAGAAGGGGGACAGGAAAGTTCTAAGAGACATCTTAAGTCTGTAGGTTGAGGTTGGCTCGAGCTACAACCAGAAGCTTTAGCAAAGCTCTGCAAGTATAAAAGCCTGTACCTTGCATGCATCCATTTACGGTTCTTGCCTTTGAGACTCCTCATAGAGTGTCCGACCAAAGGTAGACACTAAAGACCAACATGCGGACGTCTTGAGGGTGCAAACGAAATGAACCTAAAGTGTGGATCCCTCGTTCGAGGGTGATATGTTATCTTGGTTGCAATACAAAGAGCGGTGGGCGGCCTCCCATGTCAGGACCCGTTTTCTAGATCGTTGCTATCTGGCGCATTGACAAAGGGTTATGGGCCCACACTTCTGGTTCTAAGGCACGCTTCCAAGACCGACTAGCACGTGGCTTTGCAGGGCGCACTGGTACATCAGGGACACGACCATCGGACAGCTCCATCTGCTCCATCGGATCCATCGGCTTCATCACGTAGGGTGCGCGCACATGGCGGACTAGGGGACGAGGAACAACTCTGTCCATGATGGACACGACCCTCGAGCCCCAACGGGATTAAGCTCTATCCCTTTCGATAAGGTGGTACGATGCTGAGTCTGTTCTCTCACGATGGCACCATTGCCTTAGGCAATCACCGGCGGGAGGGGTCTGCAACAAAATCAACTGCACCTTTCGACAACGGTCGTAGTCAGAAGCCCCATCAGCCTCATCGGCCTCAACAAAGCAGAGTAGCAGCGAAGCAGAGAAGAGGAGCAACCGCAGGAAATGGCGGATCCGACTCCAGCACGCCTTGAGGCGGGTATGTCCAAATTCACGGGGACAGGTTTTCCCTTGTGGAAATGGCAGATTGACATTGTCATGAACGTGCGTGGCTACCTCGACATCCTTAAAGGGACCGAGATAGCACCAGCCGATGCGACCGTGACGACGCATGCGGCTGACCTTGCAGCATGGACAATGAAGAACAACATGGCTCTCGCCATTCTTATGACGTCCATCAACAAAACTCAACACTCCCACATCACAGGATGCATGTTGGCTGCCGAGGCCTACGCAAAACTCGCACGCGTGCATCAATCTAACGCCCTAGCAAACCGACTCTTTATCTTCTTAAGGTTGATGTCGATGAGGGTGAGCAAAGGAGAATCGATACCCACATTTCTGCAGTCGTTTGACAACGTGCTGCAAGATATCCAGCAAATGGAATGGAATCTCAACTCCAACATGCGTGCCATGATCCTTCTAACGGTGCTGCCGGAAAGCTAGGGGTCCTTGATCACCGTATTTGGCGGTTGGAAGGAGGCATATTTGACGTACGATGCTGTCGCCGAACACGTCCGCAATGAGTCCATGCGACGCAGTGGCAGTGAGGCAAACACTTCAGCCTATGCCTCTCGCTTCGGTAGACAAGGTGCAAGCTCTCGCTCCAGTCAAGGCAACAGCGGAAGCAGTGGCGGTGGAGGGAAAGGCAATGGTGGTGGGAAGAGTTCCAAGAAGCCCAGCAACTATCACAATTGTGGCAAGGCTGGGCATTGGGCTAGGGACTGCCGTAGTCTCAAGAGAGAAGGCGGGAACAAAGGTGGAAAGGAGAAGAAGGAGCTCACCAACATGATGGCTAGGGGTCTACACATGAAGGGAGCACCGATCCTTAGGCCCGGGGTATTCGCCCTTGACTCGGGAACCAACCACCACTCATCGAAAGAGAAGGGTGGATTTGTCTCCATGGCCGAATCTGCCATGCGCATCAAGTGTGCAAACGGCGGCGTCGTCCAAGCCATGGACGAAGGGGACAAGGTGATCATGTTCAACGTGAAAGGTGCAAAGAAGGCGGTCAACCTTCAAAAGGTGGTGTACATGCCCTCCTTCGTAGCCAACCTGTTGTCCGTGTCACAAATCACCGACAACATGACAGTGGTGTTCACCAACAAGGAAGCGGAGGCCCTAGAAAACGAGGACATCCAGATTTTGTACACCAAAGACAACCTCATGCTATAAGTTCCAAGAGTCGACGGCCTCTGCGTGCTTCAAACCAAAGTCATCAAGGCGTCGGATGAAGGACTCGCATGTGCCACGAAGACAGTTGCATCGGAGCCAAAGGACGCACCACCGGCGACTGTTGCGGCCGCCATATCAACCAAGGACACTGATGCTGAGCTATGGCACCGGCGATTTGGCCATGTGGCCAACAGCACGCTACAGAAGATGCAGGAGCAAGAGGTAGTCCGCGGAATGGAAGGGTGCACCATGAAGCATGGCGGAGGGTGTGCATTGTGTAAACCATTCCTCCAAGAGAAGGCAAAGAAGAAGCCGTTTAGGAGAGGAGGTCAACAAGCAGAGAACGTCTTGGAACTGATACACAGTGACGTGTGTGGACCCTTCCGCACACCGTCAAACATAAGAAGCAAGCACTTCCTGACCTTCATGGACGACCACAGCCGCAAGTTGTGAATCTACTTCCTCAAAACAAAGGGAGAGGTCAAGGAGAAGCTCCTTGAGTTCGTCGCCATGGTGGAGCGGCAAACGTCCAAGAAGGTGAAGGCACTCCGAAGTGAAAATGGGGGTGAGTACGACGCATGCAAACCTTGGCTCAATCATCATGGCATCCGCCACAAGCAAACCACCCCTTATAACCCCCAAAGCAACCGTGTGGCCGAGAGGATGAACCAGACCCTACTCGGCATGGTGCGAAGCATGCTCTTCGACGCCAAGCTCCCACCTTGTTTTTGGGCAGAAGCAGCAACAACGGCCTGCTATCTCTTGAATCTCATACAAGCAACTGCCTTGCAGAAGCGTGGAAAGGAGCAGGACAAGCAGCTGAAGACCCCAAAAGAAGCATGGTCGGGAAAGAAACCGAACGCATCTCATCTGAAGGTATTTGGGTCAACTGCAAGGGTGAAGATCCAGTCGGGAGAAGGTGGAGGCAAGCTTGACGCACGTTCCAGGAACTGCGTCATGGTCGGGTACGACACATCATACAAAGCCTATCGGCTTTGGGACCAGGCAGCAGGCAAGCTCGTGAGGAGCCGCGACGTTGTGTTCAACGAATGCACCCTTGGAAGGGGACAGCTATTGGACCCGACCCTCACTCCCAAAGCGGGAGAGTGGATAGTATTGCTTGAGTCTAGAGACCAAGCACCCGACAATTGGCTTCGCTTTGCCAGCAAGTGGTGGGAATGAGAGAGCAGCTGTGGAGGATGACGCAACATCTGACATGGATGCGGATACCGAGGCGCTCGGGGCTTCTGAGTCTGACTTGGAGTCTGACGACTCTTCTGATGATAAGGAAGACGACGATAGCAAACCACCACCTGTGGAAGCACCAGCACCAGAGCAAGAAGCCGCACCACTACCCGGCGCATTTTGCGACCAAAGAGAGCACCTTTGCGGTATGAGGATGATTGGACCGGCCTTAGCTAGTCGTGCATGGCTCAGGGAGAGCTATCCAGAGTGGCGGAGGCGATGAATGGCCCAGATGCGGCCAAGTGGAAGGAGGCAGTGGATAGCGAGCTTGCGTCCATTGCCGAGAACGGCACGTGGGTGCTGGTGGATAGACCCGGCAAGGCCCACGTGGTGGGATCCAAGTGGGTCCTCCAAGTGAAGAAGAAGCATGATGGCAACATTGACAAGTTCAAGGCAAGGGTAGTGGCTAAGGAGGTTCTCTCAATGCTCGTGCTCTGAGTACAATGAGGCGTTCCCGCCCGTCGTGACCTTTGCCTCCATCCGCTCTCTCCTTGGCATTGCAGCCGCAAAGAACTTGGAGGTACATAAGATGGACGTCAAGACAGCTTTCTTTTATGTGAAGCTTGACAAGGAAGTGCTGATGGAGGTGCCCGAAGGAGTTGAAACTCCCAAGGGCAAGGTGTGCAAGTTGGTGAAAGCACTCTACGGGCTGAAACAGGCCCCAAGGATGTGGTACAAAGAGATGGATGGTTTCATGACGAGCCTCTCCTTTGCGCATTGCCAGAATGACCCGAGCATGTACGTGCACGATGATGGGAGAGGGCTGATGCTGGTTGCGCTATACGTGGATGATTTGATCATCTGCTTGCCTTCGTTCGAGCTGCTGGATGAGCTGAAGTCTGACCTCAGCAAAAGGTTCAAGATGAGAGACATGGGTCTTGTCGAGTACTACCTCGGAATTACCATCCACCGCAACGGAGTAGCAGGCACCATCGAACCTAACCAAATCAAGTACATCGGTGAGGTACTAAAACCCTACCACATGAACGACTACAAACCTGTCAGCACCCCAATGACGACCAACACAAAGCTGAAGGCCTCCATGTCGCCAAGCAACGAAGCAGAACAAAGGGAGATGCAAGACATCCCCTACCTGTCCATTGTGGGTAGCATCATGTACGCCATGGTAGGGACTCGTCTGGACATCTGCTATGCTATGGGATAAGTGAGCAGATTCGTGGCCAACCCTGGGCCACAACATTGGCAGGTAGTCAAGCGCATCTTGCGCTACCTACAGAAGACACGTCACATGGGCCTCGTCCTTGGAGGCCAAGGAAGAATGGACCTCCTTTGTTTGAAGTACTACACTGACGCTGACTAGGGAGGAAATCTGGACGACATGAAATTCACCTCTGGATACCTGTGCATCTTGAATGGCGCTGCCATCTCATGGGCCAGTAGGAAGCAAGATTGTGTTTTTGTGTCCACAGCTGAGGCAGAGAATGTTGCTCTTTTTGAGGTGTGCATGGAGACTCAATGGCTGCGCAGCCTGCTTGGCAAAATGACACTGCCATAGAAAGACGCCACGGTCGTACACGTGGACAACATGGGCGCCATCTTGATGGCTGAAGATGAGATCATCTCCCAGCGAACGAAGCACATCAACATACGTTACCACTACTCACGTGACTTGGTCATGAAGAACGTGGTGGACTTGCAGCACTACAGAACAAAGAGCATGCTTGCTGACTGCATGACCAAGCCGCTAGAGAGCGACTTGCACTATGCAGGCATTCATGGATTTGGCATGAGGACTACAAGAGAGGAATGGTGAGCCCCAAGGCATTGATGGAGCCGAGCAAGGGACAAATGCACAGAGGTGCAAGGGAGAGATTTGTTGAAATAGTAGGCACCTTGTCCACTGCCTAGCTGGCTAGCCACACATACACACAAGGCATGCACTGCTCTATGGAGTACGTCCCCTTCGTCTGAGATGGGCCAGGAACGCACTGCCCATAATGGGTATGTTCCCTGTGGCTCATCATAGGAACCATACCTTTTTGGCTTGGTTGAATAGGCACCGGAGTCTCAAACGAGAGGTCGCGGGTTCAAACGGTGCGACGGCCACAATTTTCTTTGTGGCCCAAACTAGGATAGGAAGCTTCTAGGAAGCTTACTAGAGCCTGCCTTGAGGATAACACTTGGCGGTCTAAGGACACGCCAAGTAGGACTGTAGGTTGAGGTTGGCTCCAGTGTAGCCATTACAAGCACAAGCTTTAGCAATGCTCTGCAAGTATAAAAGCCTGTACCTTGCATGCATCCATTTACGGTTATTGCCTTTGAGACTCCTCACAGAGTGTCCAACCAAAGGTAGACACTAAAGACCAACATGCGGACTTCGTGAGGTTGCAAACCAAAGGAACCTAAAGTGTGGATCCCTCGTTCGAGGGTGATATGTTATCTTGGTTGCAATACCAAGAGCGGTCGGCGGCCTCCCATGTCGGGACCCATTTTCTAGACCATTGCTATCCGGCGCATTGACAGTTCCTACCTTTGAGACTCATGACAGAGTTCTCCACCAGAGGCAGACACTAAAGAAGTATTGGTCGGTCGAAGTCCCAGGAGTTAGCTCTTCGCGCAAAATTGACCAGGTGGTAAGGACATAGTGCAAGGAAGTGTTTCCTATGAACTGCTTAGTGTGGAACCTTTGCTCTAAGGGTGATATCATCTCTTGGTTGCAATACCAAGAGCGGTCGGCGGGAACCATTATGTCGGAACCCCTTTTATAGACCGTTGCCTTGAACAGGTTGGCATGGTGTTGTGTGTGAAGAGAGGATGGTAGTGAGCACTCCTGGAATGGAGGGTGAGAATGAAGCCAGGTTTGTGTGTGGAGAGCTCGTCATTGTAGGCGGAGTAGAAGCTGAACACTCCAATGACCGCAGGTTCTCTTGCGCAATGACCAACTAACCTTGGAGATGAGAAGCACGAAGACACACATTGACATGGTCCTCCTGAGTGATTTTACAAAGCTCAAATTGCTCCATTATTGCTGACAACTGAGGGAAGAGCAGACAGAGCTAATGGCGTTAATGTAGCTGAGGCTGTCGATGTGGCTACTACTGATTATGCAACTGATGCTGCCAACACAACTGATGCTACTGATGTAGCGGATGGTGCTGATGCAAGAGATGTTGGCAATACACCAAATGCTGCCAATGCAGTTGATGCTGACGGTAAAGCTGGTGGTGCTGATGTTGCTCGTGCTGATGATGCAGTAGATACAAGTGATGCTTCAGGTGCTGTAGATGATATTGATAGAGTGGATGCAAATTATATACGAAAAGGTGATGTTATATAGGATGTAGACGATGAGGCAGAAGATGGAGCTCATATAGTATTTTGAGTAAATGATGACCCTAAAGGTGTCGGACTTGTCCATGGATAGGATCTCAATGAAGACGTCGACCCTAGTGATAAAGCTGGTGCACCTCATGCTAAGAGAGGTGTCGATGCAGCTGGTGAAGGAGATGAAGAAGATAACATGGAAGAGAAAGCTAATGACACAACTGTAGTGGAAGGTGGAGCACTTGTTGCTGCTCTGGCAGCTATCACAACTCATGCAACTGGTATTCTAAGCAGAGCAGCTGCTACAGGATTGGCTAATGCAAATGAAGCTATGGATGTAGTAGGTGACGCTGATGCTGCGGCTGCTAGTGAAGAAGTAGATGAAGGAGCTGTCACAGCTGATGCAGATGGTATTGAAGAGGATGCGAGTTGTGTGGATGTGTTTGATGATGCTACGTGTCTGAAAGATGTACAAGCTATAGACGATACTAGTGCTGGTGATGCAACAGATGGGGTAGCCGGTGTAGCAAATACAACTGTACCAACCGATCCAGCTGGTACTATAGAGGATGCGAGAAGCGTGGATGTAGTCTATGTAGATATATCTAATACTGCTATTGCTACTAAGAATGTAGAACTACAGAGTACGCTGCTACTAGTGATGCAACAGGAGGGGTTGCCGGTCTAGTAGGTGCAGTTGTACCAGCCGATGCACTAGGTACTGTAGAGGATGCGGGATGCATGGATGTAGACCGTGTGGATGTGTCTGATACTACTACTACTATTGAAGATGTAGAAGCTATATAGGATGCAGCTACTAGCAATGCAACAAGTAAGGAAGCGGGTGTTGCAGGTACAGATGTATTAGTGGATGTAGTTCGTACTATAGAGGATGCGAAAAGCGTGGATACAGACTGTGTGGATGTGGTTGATGTTGCTACTACTAATGGACCAGCTCTAACAAATGTAGTACTAGCTGTTCCTACTACATCCTTGGTGCTCCCTGGCGTAGTCGACGTCAAAGTAGACGGCTGCACACACCCCCCCTCAACCGGTGCAATGACAAAAGCCGCTGGTGATGAAGACGGGCCAAAGACGAGACAAACATGACGCGATGGGCGATGATGTTGTCGTCAGACTAGGGGCTGATTGGAAGGGGGCATGACACAAGTGGAGCGTAGGATGGAGAGAATGGCCGCGGACTGAGAAGAGAGATCTGATGCAGTTGGGGAAGGTCCTTGAAAGGAAGATGAGGAAGACGAGGACGACATGGAACGGGAAGAATCAACCTGATGGGTTAAGAGGTAGTCCCTGACCTGCTACATCATGTGCTGTTGTGCCTCTGTACAGTATTGCCCAAGTGCCAATGTGGGAAATGAACAAATGAGGTAGGTCTGTATCCTAAGGAGTGAGAGAGGACTCAGGAGGCTTGAGCCAGGGTAGATGGCGGCCATCTACTAGGACGTAGGTGACACTGGCGCCAACCGTGGCGTCCATCGCCACTGAAGTGGCAGGCAAACCCATGAAGAGCTAGATCCTGGCGTGGAAGAAGAGGACCAATCCTCTGAGGGTGAGGGTGGTGAGGAGGGTGAATGTTGCGCCCCAGTAGTGTAGAGACCGACCATAGGAGGGACTGGAGAGCAGGATCACTAAGAGGTGGTGCTGGCGGCCATATATCAACCCATGATGGCAAAGGAGGATGCGGATGAGTGTGCAGAATGCCGTGTCTTGGTGGTAACGTGAAGGACCATGGAGAAGGCTGACCAGAGGGTGGAGGTGGTCCGGTCACCAAGCCATCAGGCTGATGACACAGGGAGGCGTGTAGAGCGCTGCCTCTTGTCAGAGTAGAAGCAGACCACAGAGGAAGATAGCCCTTGTACCCATGAGAGGGTGATGTCCACGTCAATGCACAAGTAGGCTGGTGAAACGATGGAGCGAGGAAAATGCTTTCTCGTGGTGGTGAAGAGACCGACCATAGGAGTGATTGACTAGCACCACCATGAGGTGGTGGTGCTGTTGGCAAAAGCACTGTGCTAGAAGGCAGTCCGTGGTGGGAGTGACTGTGTCTCGGTGGCTGGGAAAACGACCACGGGAGCACATGGCCGGGGTGACCATGTGGTGGTGGTCCCAGCGGCGGCCTCACTGAGTCTGAGGGTCGTGGATGAAGAGGATGAGAGTGTGGAACACAATCAGTGGGTGAGGGAGAAAATCCCTATGTGAGGTAAGGGCCAGGAGGTGGACTCGGCCACAATAAGATCATGTCAAGAGGGATGATGCGATGTGATGATCTGAGAGGTTCTGTCACTATCCCTAGGTGGTGCAAGGGGAAAGGGAAGGGTCTCAAATTGAGTAACGAATAAAAGGGCTGTGGTGCACGGTAGACGTACTTGTACTAAAAAGGAGGAAAAGGAAAAGAGTGTAAAAGTGCATCCCTTTCTCTAAGAAGAAGAAGAAAAATCAGAAAAAGAAAAGGAATGCTTGGTTCTACAAAAGGTTACAAAAATACCCACTAGACGATCGCATACCCAGGTTTTCTTGATTGTCCCCGTGGCCTAAGTTTTTTTGTTGAATGAACCGGCCGGATCAAATTCCTCTTGGAGAATGCACGGGTGACCGGCAACCACCCACAATCGCGTGGGTGATTTTGCACTGACACAAGGTCGTGGGTGGATTTTGCCATAGTGATGTGCCAACCATGATGTTAGCAGGGCAGCAAGATAGAGTCTGTGGTAGTGAACAAAAGAAAGCAGGAGAAAGGATCGAGGGGAAGAGAGGGGAAGGCCCAGGCAAAATGTGTCAGTGGTTGCTATAATGTGATGTCGCTGCGACTACTGTTACTCTTGAAGCTAGTAATTGCACTAAGTCCATAATGCAACAGACACTACTCGTTGCTCGTGCCAGTGCTAGCAAGCTGCGCCAGGCTACTGTTGCAGTTGTTGCTCGCACATAATGCACCTTCTTAGTCAATGTCTTCGTAGTACTGCTACTGATTGCGATGCTGTATCGTCTGCTGCTCGCTGCTCGCTGAGCAATCGCAAGGTGCTTAGTGGAGGACATGTCGCCTGCTAGGACTATAATCTACAACTTTTGCTACATGTGGGCCCAGCCACCATGCTTAGCTACAGTTGCTGTGCTATGCTATTTCAACTGCTTGTGTTTGCTATTGTTGCTGCTATTGCTCACCAGGTGCAGGCTGCACAACTTCATGTTGCACTATGCAAGTGCAGCACGCTGGCTTGCTACTGATCTCTGCATGTGGAAGTTGCTATGTTGCTAACGTTACTCGTGTTGCTGTTGCGTGCAGTTTTGACTGCAGTTGCTTGCACGCTGCTGTGTGGTGTTGCTGCTGCTAGCTGTTGTAGGCTGCTTGTGCTTGCTGGGAACATACTTGCAGATACACGCGCGCTCATAAGAACTACTTGCACGCTCCTTGTAATGTTGCTTATGCAAGCTGCTTCCACGCTTCTTACACGTTGCTTGTATGCTGCTTGCTTGCTGCTTGTGCCGCCCGTTTGCACGCAGCTGGTACACGAGTAAACGCGTTCACTCATGAAACACACGCTTCAATGAAAGAAAATGAGTGGGTTCGCTACTTTTGGCGGAATCAATTTCCTTCTATAGCCTAAACAAGAATCACGGTAGCACCTCATACCCTTGTTATTGGCTCTAAACTAAAACCTGATTGGATGACATCCTTGATGCAATGTAGGTACGTCCGCTGCTGTCGCAGGCACGTTTGTTGCTTCTTGCGCTCTTATGCGTGTGTGTCACCACGATGCGCACCTCCGCTGCACTTCTAGTTTGTTCTGCTTCTCTACTGCTCACACGCCCCCCTTTTGCTGTGATACCATGCTAAAATGAGTCTAGCGCATGCATTTCCATGCTTGAAGAGACATGAGCTCAGTTGGTGAGCGGGAGACGCGCACCGCCAAGATTTGGCTATGTTTGGAATATTTGAATTAAGAATCAAAGAGAGAGTACAATAAGCCCTACGATGAGCGTTTGTACTAGGGACTTGCGGTCAGCCCACCGGGCTCAGTCATCCTTGCTGCACCAAAAGGCACGGACAGGGAATACACATGTCCTAGAACACGAAACCACAAACTGGAGGTCTCCCGAGGCACCACAAAAGTCAACTGTGTGCCCGGGTCTCGACTGATCGGAAAACATCTAATACATCCAAAACACAACTAGAGTATACAGTGACACACTAGCATCACGGTCTAGACAAGCTACGCAAGTTAAGGCCTCCCAAGACGCTGGAACACGTAACCAGATGTCCAGGTCTCAGTCACATACAAGCTACACTTGTGTGACAAAGGGCCTCAGTCAGAGGAATCGATCAATGGTGCTCGGTCTCCCACGCTACCGATACAAACCACCGTGTACCTGGGTCTCAGCGACAGTGAGAGTGTACAACCTGTCGGAGACAATATGCAGTCAATCTCTATGGGGTCTCCAAGAGCATTCGCACAAACTACCAAGTGTCCGGGTCTCGACCACCGAAAAAACTCTATCTTACATGCACGTATGAGGTGAGCTGCTTGAATGAATCACACGTATCACAGAGGGAGTAAGGTAGCAACTAGTGAACAATGAGCATGAGCTAGAAGGCTCTCTCTGCACAGGACTACATGACAACTCAAAGCCTATACACCGACACTATTACTACATTCTAGTTCCAAGAGATCGTGTTCATGACCTGGACATGTACATTCCCAGCAACATCATGGTGGAGACCTTGGCCACCTAGCCGAGGTTGGTGCTCACCATTGGATAGCTCGGCAACTGCCTCAGACAAGGCACTGTGGAAATCCTTTGAGATTTCTATTCAACATTGCAAAGGCAACACGAGGTCCACAAGCATATGCACGACCTTGTAGAAGAATGAGTGCATTGAAAAATGGGAGCACCGGGAGAACTTCCTTTGATGTAGTACTCGGAACCATTGGGACCACTACAATTGGGACCGCTAGGACGGGCACCTATGGTACGAGGCAAGGCAATAGTATGAAAGGAGTTAAGTAGCTGCCACTACTATAACACTTTATTCCGGAGTACCTCTGTGACAGCTACCACCACCACCCCTACAAGTCAGCCTTTTGGTAAGCCTTCTTTGTTGGTGCTTATATCTAGACCGTGTTGGAATTCTCCTACATCAATCCCACAAGCCTGGCATCTCTAGTAGCTTGGCTAGGAGACGCCCTGACTCTTTCTACAAGGTTGGGAGCCGTGGCAAGACGTTGCGTGCAACTTGGGCCAGGAACGGAGTCATAGCACATTATTGTACACAAGTTCTATGAAACTTGTACTTCACACAATTGTACTTGCACTTGTATTTCCATAATACAATCAAATCACCCGCTTCAAAACCTGTCATTCCTTATACTTTGTACCTTTCTTTTACTGTTTGTACAAGTCTAGCTACGCACGTCAGGGTCTTGGCACGAGAGCAGAGCGTAATCAGCCATTCCTGTAGTCATGGGAAAGTATTATATGGTATTGGAGTAGGATTGCACTTTCAGCTAGCACAGTAGCATTAGCATAATGAAGAGTTCGTGGGGATGCTCTCACCACTATTGTATAGGAGAATGGCAGCAAAAAGGTTGACGCATCTGCCTTGCAATTTAACCTGCACATTGCACAGGCCCAAAGGTTTGCAGCATGAGAATGACACATTCTTGCATGGTTTGCGCATCGGTCAGGAACAAGGACGCCACATTGCAGATCACGCACAAGGCCAAGCAGTAGAGGCGCAATACTTGGAAAAAGAAGCGTTGTGGATGGCAAAACAGGAAGCATTGGAGTAACAACCTACGGAGCACAAGAGAGCGGCATTGAGGTAGTAGATTGGATCTCAAGTGCTCCTTTCACAACAAAAGTAGCTCACTCACGCTAATCAAATATCGCACACGCAGCTATCACAAAAGTCATAGAAAATGCAATAGTCATGCTGATCTACCTGCGCAGAATACTCAGTTTCAACAATAGTAGCAGATACTTTAGCAACAGCTAGCTTTGTATCAACAACAACAACAACAGTAGATGCAACAAAAAATAATGCAACATCAACTGTAACATCAGCTGCCAATGCAATGGTGACAACCTTTTAAAAATCATCAGCACACCTTTCTCAAGGAAATCCGCCTATCGTGCAACCAGCCATCCTTGAGCAGGTGCAACATGGATCATCTAAACGTAGAGTGCCGTGATAGTTTTGGCACAACCCTAAGGAATGCCATTGGTGCCCCCTATAGCAGCATTCCAATTGGCTCAACGGGCATCATGCCGCAAGCCAACATGGCCCAGTGTGCAGCAACAACAAGAGTGTTACCCGTTTAGCCACATCCAGCCATACCCATACAAGAGACCATACTGCAATTCCCAATACCAGTAGCATCAAGAACACCATTTAGCGCTCGAGGAGTATAATGCTCAGAGCTATAGCATCGTTACAGCATTAGATCCCACAATGGGCCCACAAGTTCAAGCAAGTCGCACAAATCGAGTGCCTATGGGAATTCTACAATGGGTACTATTCATCTCCTCCACTGGGATCGCCACCACTAGTAGTGTTGGACTTCAAGTACTTCACCATGGCTGCGTTCATGGTTCTGAATAATCGATTTAGCCATGGCATTCAACATGTTGGAATGATGCTCCTCACCATGGCAGGAGTGACTCCAAAGAAGGAACACCAAAAAGACAAGCCTTAGTGGCTTAGTTGTTAATGGTGTCCACCTCTAGAGGCAGGGGCCCGGGTTCAAGTCCCACAAGATGCAATTCTGCCCCCCCTCAAGGGAGGTGGAAGATAGATGCCAGGAAGCTAGCTCAACCTCTAGAGTTTCTCTTTAAGTTTCTAGAAGGCCAGGTGAGGGTCCAGGAAGGTGGCACACCTTCTAGAAGGGGTGACTTGTCCTACAAGGCATCTAGAGGTGTCTAGGTCTTCTGGATACCTTCCCTCCTACTAGAAGCAAGCTGAGGAATCTAGGAAGGGGCAGAAGTTTCTAGAGGAGGGAAGGGATGCCTTCCTAGGTGGGAAAAGGACAGCCTACCAAGGGCCACTCTAGAAGCCATAGAATCTGGTAGGAAGCTTCAAATCTGGCATGCTTTGGTGTTCTGGAAAGCTAAGATCAGTGGCTATGAAATGCCATTGCTTGTTAGCCTTGATCAAGTGTTCATTCCCAGTCAATTAAGTCCAAAACTGCTGCCTCAATCTCTGACCAGTATTTTGCCATCCTTGGAACTAGTTGCCTGAACAGTTTCAGTCTCTCCAAAAACAGTTGGTGGTGTGAA